>OX465293.1:11970000-12232849 GCA_949987695.1 Merzomyia westermanni | reverse complement strand
TTTTCCAAAACTTGAAACGTCTAAATCCAACTGTATGTGAACCCAATGGAATGTGGGTGAAAAGCAAGCAAAATAGCTACAATGCAAAAATCGTTATCTTCAGTAACTGAGTAGTAAACCAACAAACACTATAAAAGTAAAAAGTAACAGCTCCAAGAACAAGGGGAAAGCGGTCATTAAATAAGTATAGCGAAACAACGAAAAATACAAATTGACCTCTATTCATCTGTCTGCTTAAGTTAGTAATTTGTATATAAGTTGCACAACTTCTCAGATATCTGGACGAAATTTTATATAAAAATGTTTTTTTTAGCTTCATTACTGACTTGCTGGTACCTAGAGAATTGGACTACTCACAATACAAACAATTGTGTATATCGGAGGATTTTTATCGTAAAAACAAAAATTTAGAATTTCATCAAAATATCTAGCAATAAATTCTGCATCACATTTTTTAGAAAAATCAAATAAATGAGTGCTTTTTATATTAGGGTGTCTCAAAAAATACCAATATGTTTTTTCTGCTCCCAACCTAGAATATCTCAAAAGCAATGAAAATTTCTGCTAAAAGAAGTGCTGGAAATTTAAACCAAAGACGTTGTGCATTTGACTTCATTTTTCCGTTTAAAAATTGAAAGCCAGACTTTTAAAGGCTGTTTAGTGCAACAAGCTGTGAAAAAAATATTATTATTGAAAAAATAAATGCAAATATTTTTATTAGTATTAAAAAAAAAAACAAAGTTGAATATTCAAGGCATTCGACTCACAATTGTGCTTTTATGGAAAAATGTATTCGCATATTATATTCAGTACCTAGCCGACCGAGCCTTTCACTTCATTTTTCGAGACTGCCATATAATAAGTTTTTTTTTGTCAATATTTTTTTTATTAGAAATGGTAGCCCTAAATGTAAATAGTTTTGTTGAAATGCTACATAAAATCATACTCGTTTGATACAAACATTACCATATATTAGTTGATTTGTTTTTAATTTCAGTTAGGTGGCAGTGCGGTAAAAACCCTAGGTGGCAGCACTTATGTAAAGAGAAATAAATTATATACATAGAAATATTTCAACACGTTTTCAAGATAACAGTAAATATACTAAAAAATAAATATATTTGTATTAGGTGGTGACAATACCTGGAATATGTTTTTGCTGAAAACGTGCAGTACCTTTCCTATTATATCCATATTAACGTATCATAGCGGTAAAAATCTGCTTAGTGGCAGCATTTATACATTACTAGCAGACCCGGCAGACGTTGTCTTGTCTAAAATTTGGCTTACCTACATTCAACAAATTGTACTCTTTTCCCTCCCCACTTTTTGCTTCTTCTACATTTATCCTTTTCTCCTCCTTTTGCTTTTCCCCCATCCCCATATACCATTGCTCTTCTATATCGTCTTAATTTTACTCAAACACCACCTCCATATCTCAAATTTCTACTCCTACTCCTATTCTTCGCCCATTTTCTCTGCGGGTACTGATGTGTACATAGTCTTAAAGAAATATCGAACTAACTTTCATTTGATTCTGGTACTGCTTTCTGTTTCCAAGGTTTTTTGATATATAGAACACATATCTATATATAAAATATCATTAACTTGAACCAAATAAATTCCTTGCTATGCCAAATCACTACTTTAAATAGCCTGGAGGTTTTGCTAAAAACTAAATATGGTCTGTGTCGTTTGACAAAGATCGACAATAAATTTTAGATATTAATGAAGCACAAACAAAACACAAACAAAACATAAAAAATTTGAGCGTGGCACCTCCCACGTTTCTAAAATGCTGTAAATCTTGACTAAATAGCACATATATTCAAATATCATCATTTTTGCCCAAATACGGTCAGAGTGGAGGCTCAGCACCGCCCACTTTTCCAAAACTATATACAGCCTATGCCGTACTCGTACCCAGCGAGCTTCTGAACTTATCGTGAAAGTTTCATAGAGATCGACTATGAACTTTGGACATTAATAAAGAACAAACTAAACGCAAAAAATGTGGGCGTGCCACCGCCCATTATTCCAAAATTATGCAAATGTTGACTAAAGGTCATATATATCCAAATATCATTGATTTGGACCAAATAAGTTCAGAGTTATGACAAATGAAAATTTTATATACTCACATTGGCATATCTCATTTCATTACAAAAATTAAGGGATAGGTGTCAACCGCGTAAAATCATACTGAGTGGCGACAGCTACGTAGAACTTCAAGACAATTGGTTTAGTCGTTTCCGAGATAGCTTGGAGACATAAATATACAGTAAAAGATTGTTTACAGTTATAAGATATTTATAATTTCATTTATTATATATGGGGGTGAGTTTAAAAAAATGTTTTTTGCTTAATATGGGGGTTTATAAAAAAAGAAACTGAAAAAAAAAGCTTTGCGTTAATTAATACTTGAAAATGCATTCAGCTTACATTTAAGTCAAGTTATACAGCTACAGACGTAGCCATTTCCCTTCCATTTTTTTTTTTTATTAGCTAGCATATAATAAAAACGGCCTACTCATTCTATTTAGTATTATGGTTCTGCCTGCATTCCTGTATTCCATGCTTTAGTTTTGCTACTCGATTACAAAAGATTGCTCCTGCACAAGTATTGAGAATCACGCATACACCTACACATTACAGCACAAATTCGCAATTGGACGCACACAACTGCATAGCATGCATAATCGCATACAACAACATGGCACATTTATAGACTGCATTGTGAGAAGAAGAATTTGAATGAAGTGGGTATTTAGGGGACTTAAATTGCTGCAAGTGCTGTTTCAAATGCTTCCAGTTTGTTGCTGCTACTCTTACTACGAAGTATATACAAATACAATGAATCATTCTTATTTTCTTTGCCATCCTATCGGTATATATACGCGTTGGTTCCTATTGTCTGGCGTGGAGGTTTTTTGTCAGCGCCTTCTTAGTATCAATACCTATAATCGCCCTTTGCGTTTTACTGGTTACTTCCATCTTACATCCATTCCTCACTACCATGCTCCCACAACGATTCAATCAACATTTTTTTTTTCACAGCATTGATTATTCGTCAACTATTGCTGCATAAATCTTGTATCCCATTTCTAGTGCATGGGTGTACTCCATTGCAGCATGCAATACCCGCAGTTCTTACACATTCCTGCCTCTGTCTCTTTGTTTTTTAAAGCATCTTTTCGGTAGCAATTTAAAGCTATGAGCTATACTGTACTTGATGCAATGTCTCGTTTGATTTTGTATTGATTTCAAGAGTGCATAATGTTGCATGTTGCAAGTCACGTACTGCAGACAAACCGTGTGGTAGCAAAATATGCGTGTATGTATTATTATTAGGCATAGACGCCAATTGGAAACTCCAAGGGAGATAAAGTCAGCTTACGCCTGTGCTCTTCAACTCTGGACAGTCTTCCATTGCTTCTGCTGCCAAGGTTGGATATCTATAAGAACACCCTGAGCCGCACCATTTCACCTTCCATACGGCATACACAACTCGGTATTTATACTCAACACTGTCTCTAATATTTTTAAAAATACTTTCCCAATATTTTCGACTCCATAGTTACCTTAACAGCTGTTTTGGATTTAGATATCATTTCTTTTGTTGTTAATTTTCTTGAATCAAGCTTTCAAATGTTAAATTTTATCTTAAAACAAATTCGCTCAATAATATTTTCTAGCTGCGCTTCAATTTTAACTGAAAACTGGCTGATAAATCAAGAGAAGATCGGTAAGTTTTGTTGCTTATTTGTCGTCCTAACATTAATAAGCTTTATTGGAAATTGCTTGCAGTCAGGCTAGTCGCCAACAGCCAACGTCATCAGCTCAAGATGGCACGTCCTACTTTTCACTGCAAAGCGTTAACTCACCACTACGTATCGTAGCGGATTCAAGTGTTTATCATTCCGCCTTATCAGATACGCCACTGCCATCGCCTATTCATCGTCAAAATGCACGTCAACTCATGTCGAGATCTACCGTTGCAGACCGTAGTAGCGCGTTTAGAACCACGGACGCACAAGGAAGTGGCGCTAATACCACGCGCCCCGTCACCGATACAATAACACAAACGACACGCAGTTTAAATCCGATCGCTGTACGTCAAAGCGGTATAGATTACTCTGGGCAAACAACTGCAAGCCTTGCAAGCGCTCAAGGTGTTGGCTTAGCGGTGGAAACACAAGCAGATATGGACACTAGCAACGTAGCTGATACCGCTGAGTTTGCAGCACAAACCACGCCAAGTATTAATTTGCAAATTCCTGTTGGCCCCGAAAGTTATATAGAAGACTTCAGAGCGTCACAAATCGTACTGCATACAACACCAAAAACAGTTGAGCTTGGTATGCAAACAGAAGTGGAAAGTCTCATCGACATCTCACCGGTTACAAGTATGACCCAAGCGGAAAGCGAGGCGCTTGAATATGATAGTGACATAGATCCTGCATTAGTGGGACGCAAGAAGAAGCTAACAAAATTGCGAGTTACCGATCATGTTATGGGTGCTGAATCCTCATTTGTCATTACACGAATTCCTAGAATATCAGAAATAAGTGAAGACACAACACTCATAGAGGGCGCCAGTTTGGAAAGTCAAGCTAGTCAATTGGATGAAATTGTGGCGTCAGGGGGAGGGAAGAATACAACGGAAATTTCTTCGACTGCACAAAATAATGATGAACGAAATGGTGGACAGGCTGCGGTGCAAGTTGTAAGAACTGCCAACAGTTCGCTACAACAACTACCACAACCAAATGTCAGACGCGAACAGAGCTTATCAACGTCACTGTCAAGTGAGCCATATATGGGCGGTGGCATACCTGATAACCTAGAATTGGGAAATGGATTTGTAAGTATACGAGGGTGATATTCTCAATTAAGGAATTTAAGTGGTTTTTGGTAGGTGGTTATATGAAGAACATTTGTTGTACTAAACATATGCTAAATCGGCAGCTTCAACAGCTTCTACTCTTCTTCTATGTGAGGACGATTTTTTTAAATCGGCTGCGTTTTGGAAAATTTTAGAGTTATTCTCATAATAATATCCGTGCCCATTTCGTGATTAGGAAGTAGCATAGTTAAGCGATAAGAATTGAATTAAATATATATATACATATGTGTATAGTTCTTGTGATTCGGGCTATATTGCAATCATGGAACAGAGTGGTCTTATACTCATAAAAGCTTTGCGTCGATAGGTTCTGTGAAAAATAGTTGCAGTAATATTAATACGAACAACAAAAATAAGTTCTAGAAGCATAAATCACAGACGTATCAGAAAACCATAGAAAAGTAAAGCAACACATCTAAAACATAATGAAAAATAAATAAATAACGAAATGAAAATAACACAATTAAAACATGATTCCATAGTAGAATCGCAAAGTGAAGTAAATAGTAAAGGACAGAAGAGGTGAGCTATTTGGATTAAACCAAGGTTTAAAAATAAAAGCAAGGTAGACAAGAGTGAAACTGAAAACGATAAGAGCAACATCCACCAAAAAATTAAAAACTATAGACAAAAAGGAAAGAAACTCAAAAAAGAACAACACCGAATTAAACAGAGTCTTATAAGAATAAAAGAAACAAAAAAACAAAAAAGTACAAAAAAGGAAAGACATCACAAAACAGATATAAAAACAAATAATACAGATAAACATCAAAGAACGAAAATAGCACAACTAAAACAGTTAAAGAGAACAACAGAGCAAGATTATAACCTAGGAAAAACAGAGGTCAAAAACAATATAAACGAATACCAGAATCGAATACAACAATATCAATGGCAGAACGCACGAATAAATAAAAAAGGGCATAACCAAAACAAACAAACAGACTAAAAATAGTTTGATGAAAAAAAAGAAACAAAACAAAACAAATAAAAACGGAACAAATTACAAAACCTAAAATCATATATTTCATCAAAAGTAATATCCAAAAGAATCTAAAATTATACATAACAACTACATATCGCACTCCATAGTGTAATAAATAAACTGAAGTAAATAAAAAGAGACAGAAAACGTAAGCTATCTGAAATGGTACGGATGTATTTTGCAGGTACGCAGGAGGGTGAAATCTCAAAGAATTTTCACTTAATTACTTTCTAACTTAACAATAGCAGAAATTTTGTTTTTGTATTTTAATCTAACGTGAAGAATAAACAGGTGATCACTAGCGTGAGGTGAAAGGGGTCACAACCATGGATAAGCCATTGACTGGTACTTTACTACCTTTTACGACTCTTGAATGGTTTCCTGGCTCTCGCTCTGGTATGGAAAATTTTACAATTAAAATATGTAGCTTTACAGAGGCTTCTCGGCTGGAGTCGATCCAAATGGTTTCTTACAAAAACAATTTCAAGATAGGTCTGCGGAGGTGGTAGATCTTGTTCTGAGCCGATAATAAACTGTATTTAGCTCCAATCTTTAGTGGAAACTAAAGAACATACCACCACAAATTGAATAAGAAGCTTTTCCTTAAAAGTTGTCACACTTGCCTTATGAAACTATTACTTATTACTTTTTGTTTGTTTTATAATTATTTGGTTGTTTGCCGTATTGGTAGAAGATATTTCTGACTCACTTTTCACATCAGCATTTTCATGTGTAAAGCGTCGTTTGAAAATTTTGTCTTTGTGAGGTACTGTTAGCGCATCGTCAAAGATGCAGGATAGGGCTACCTTTTGGTTGTATATGAATCGGAATCGTTGCACTGTTTAAGTCCTGTGAGAGGAAAAAATTTGCTTTTCTAAAGGCCTAGATACATTTTTTTGTAAACAAATTGAACTTATTTCATAGCGATATCAACAATGAAATTATTGATTTTGCACGGGCCTTACTATGTCAGTTACTGTATTAGATGAAAACTCCTTAAAACTTTGCAGAAACCTACAGTTTTGTGATTACATTGAAGGATATCTCTAAAGATAAATCGCCTTTTTTCGTGAATATATCTTTCACGATAAGATTTTGCGGCCGCCGTGGTGTGAAGGTAGTGTTGCCGGCCTACCACACCGAAGGTCCATGGTTCGAGCCCTGGTACAGGTAACATCAAAAGTGATTTGAAAAAAAGTTTTTCAAAACGGGGTCGCCCCTCGGCAGTGGTTTGGCAAACTCTCCGAGTGTATTTCTGCCATGACAGGCGTCTCAGCAAAAATTCGTCTCCTTTGTAGATGCCGTTCGGAGTCGGCAAAAACCTGTAGGTCCCACCAATTTGTAGGGAAAATTCAAATCGGCACACCACAAATTGGAAGAGAAGCTTGGCGCAAAAATCTCTTAGGAGGTTTATGGTGATATACCTGTTGTATATCGCGCCATAGAGAGAGATAAGATTTTGCTGAACTTTGCTATCTAGAACTACCAAAAAGATATGAAGCGAAAATATGACCGTTGACCTCGTATATTTATATAAAAAATAGTAATAAATTTATGTACTAAAACACAAAAAAAAAACACTTTTGCAACTCAAAAAAAAAATTTAGGTCACTTTCTTGACATAAATCGGTTAATAAACTAACTAATTACCAACATTATTTCCTTACCTGCTTAGCTGCGGTTATGCCGAGTTTTGTAAAAATACATAACTTTTTTTGCAACCCAAAGCTTTCAAGCTAAAGTTGGTCTGATTTCGAGTTCTTACGGTATTTGCTTTAGCAATATATTGGCTTAAACTATCGCCGATGATCTCTCATTCCGCTACAACTGGTTGTGCGACCATAATCAATCCAGTTTCAGCCAAGCGAAGTTATTTGATGAAGAACCCTCTTAAGTGTGCATCCATAAACGAACTAGGACTACGCAGGGTGTAACTGTTACAATGGCATGAAAACAATTGGCTGCCCTCCAAGATTTCAACGGCTGAGTGGAAGATGACCCTATTCCAAAAATATTTTTGAAGAATGCCCCGCTTAAAAGTTTCTTTCTAAAACGTCTTATTTCAGAATGGTTGAAGAACGCCCTATCTCAGAATTTGGTCCAAAAACACCCTCTATAAGCAGAACATTTCTTGAATGTCCTTTGATATAAGGCATTTTAAAAGTTGCAACCAGTTTCATGCAGCAACTAAAGTGAAAATGATTTTTAAAGCTGTCAGATTTTGAGTAAAAAAATCATTGAATAAGGGTGCTATAAAACAAAAATCTGAGATAGGTCGTTCTTCAAACAAATTATGTGATAGTGCGTTCCTTTTAACTACTTTGAAATAGGGTGATTCTTCTTTCTACAGTTCGTTTGAGTAATAGTTCTACCATCCTCCACGAAGTTAATTCTATCGACTTTGAATTTTTTGCATTGTATAGATTCTATTAATAACTCTTAGTCATAGTTCATTTCGATTATTTTTCAAAGCTATTTATGTAATAGAAATCAAGTTTAGCAGCTAGCATTTTTAGTTACTAAATAGTTTATAATTTTAAATTGCTTGTTGTTTATTCTTATAATTATAATTTTCTATTCCCTTATTGCGCAGCTCTATATGATAATTCCACCCGATGGCGGCTATGGTTGGCTCATAGTGCTGATTTCCTTTCTCAGCCAAGTCATAGTGGATGGCATTGTTTTCTCGATTGGCATTTTACTACCTTACATGGCTGAGGACTTTGGTGAAACGCAAACAACGATAGTGCTGGTCGCATCAGTTCAAGTTGGTAATGAACGTAAAACAAACGCTCGAAAGAAATAAGGTAGAAGTTTAAACAAATGCTTTTGAAGGTTGCTATTTTCTTGCAGGTCCAATTGCGAGCGCGTTCATCAACAAATATGGCTTTCGACCTGTAGGTCTTGCAGGCGCTATATGTTCAATAACAGTCATAACAATTGCTACTTTCAGTCCAAATTTGCCAATGTTAATCTTTTTTTATAGCGTATTAGGTGAGTACCAGAGAAAGCCGTTAGTTAAGCCATTGTTACAACAACTTTAAATAGGACTTTCTAAAACAACCTTCCGACTCAAGGCGTTTTTGAATAGGCATTCGAAATAGGACCATCTTACACTCAGCCAACAATAATCTATTATCATAAAACTTCTTCTATACACTTAGGTGGTCCCTCGCTGAGTCTAATTTGGGTCTCTTCACAACTGATTATTGGCTACTATTTCGAACGTTATCGTCCAATAGCTAATGGTGTTTCGTGCTCAGGCGCTGGTGCTGGTATCTGCATATTTTCATTTATGAACGCAGAACTTTGTCCGAGATTGGGTTGGAGAAATACCTCACGTATACATACGGGATTTCTCGTTTGTGTATTGTTTATGGCGATCACGTTTATCGAGGTTAAGCCGACACGAATTGCAACTGTGGAAAAAGTAAGTTTTTTATGATGTCACATTCAATAAGGAATATAAGGGTAGAAGTATTAAATGGAGGTGGGAAAGCTTTGGAGAGCACTATATGTATTATCACTGCTACAAAGTATTGATAATTATTGCATAATATCGATAGTCTTAGACAAATGTTTGTTAATTTTTGTACAACTATCGATAGTTTAGCGCAGACCGGTTAAATTTGATTAGCAATTAGTAATCAATTAAGTGACGGCTTTTTTTAGTTGGCAATGATTATGTTAACTGTTTTTCAAGAAAAGGCAATTATTAATTGATTACGATTACAAAAAATAAAAATAAAAAAACAAAAAAATTTGGAAAGATAAAAAATAATAAAAAAAATTTTGATATTTTTTTTTTGTTTTTTTTTTGTTTTTTTTTTTTGATTTTTTTTAGTATTGTTGAAGTGTGCTTCTACAACAATACTGAAACAAAATCAAAAATAATCAAAAAAAAATTATCAAAAAAAAATAAGAATTATCAAAGTAATCCAAACTTTTTTTGATTATGTTTGATTTTTTTTTTGAATTTTTCAGTTTTTTAATTTTTTTACTTTTCAACGAAAAAAAATCAAAAAAAAAAAGAATCAAAAGTAATCAAAACAATTTTTTTTCATGATTTTTTTGATTACTTTTTTTATTAATTGGAAAATAATCACTAAAAATTAATAGTGATGGTAACCAATCATTAAATGGATTCTCAAGAAAATAACTAGTCACCCCGGTAAACATTGCGATTAGTAATCATTACTTAACAGGACTGGTTTAGCTAATTATTGCAAATACAATTTAATGAAACAATTATAAAAAATCTTTCAGGATGTGGACACTTCATCGAGCGATGAAAGCCTAGAGCTTTTTAGTCAAGTGCGCTATTCTCAATTTTATGCGTCTCGTTATACAATGCGAAAAACTTTTGATAGAGGATTGGAGCAAATGCTTGGTAAGATGTCTGATAAAGAATTTGTTCTTTAAGCAGCTGGGCAGGGGATTTTTGGAGACATATACTTGAAATAGACTAGTCTTCCAAATGCTCGTAAAAATAAATATTTTTTATATTCAAAAATGAGTATCGAATGAATGAATAAGATTGTGAGGAAGTGTTGGAACTACACTGGCATAAAAGAAACACTCCCCAGAGACCCATCAAGCGATTTTATTTTCATTTATGTTGTCTTGTCATCTGGTTACGAATTATGTTTAACATTTTAAGTATCTAGCTGGCTGAAAATAAGTCCCAAATTTGCCCTTGCCATTGTATTTCTTTTCAATTATACTTTTATATTTAAATTGTTCTTCTTGATTTTCTATTAGAGGCCTACCAACCAGTACATGTCAGAACAATAGAAAGAATGTTCCCTTGCTGTTATAAGCGAAAACGAGAAGTCACCAGCAGACGGAGTACGGATACATTAGAGCCTACAAATCTTGATGATGACACATCTTCAGCAAAGACAAGGGGTCAACAACATTACGTGCTACGTGTAGATCCCATAGAACGCGAGGATCTCTTTTTCACTGGACCAGCTGTTTATGAGAGTGAAGACGGAGCACGCACACCCAACTCACGGCGTACTACAGCGGGTCATAGAATTTTACTTGACGAACGGCGGGTAAAACGAATGCAGAAAAAATCAACAACTAATCAAAGTTTATTCACAACTTTTTGGTTTGCTTTACAGGCCAAAAGCATACATTATTCACTTTCGGTATCACGCTTGCAACGCCAACAACAACCTAGACGCTATACAATTGCGGAGCTTAAAAATCGTCACAAAAATCCTTATTTAGCATATATTTCACCAAGAAATTGGATGCCTGCAAAGCTATTTAATGCTTTCGCAAAACTTTTCGATGTGAATATGTTAAAAATTATGGAATTTCGCATATTACTTTTGTCTGCGTTCCTATTTCCTATGGGATTCAATATACCATTTGTTTATTCGAAAAGTAAGTGAAAAATGGTTGACTAAGTTTTTTAAAACATTTTTCAAAATTTAAATTTATATATTATTATTATTTTTTTTTATATACGTCTAGTACGCGCTGATATTAATGATTTTGATAGAAGTCTAATCTCACCTTCAATTGGTTTTTCCAATTTCGTATTTCGTATACTTTCGGGATTTGCGGCGAATAGATATCGTTCTCAGACGACTTATATGTGCGGTGGTGGAATTGTGTTTGGCGGCTTGGCAACTTTAATAAGTGCATTTTATGGCGAGAATGTTGTGTGGTTTCAATATACTTATGCTGTCTGTTATGGTGTGGCGCCAGGTATGTACGGTGTTTAGTGTTGGTAATAGCTCGGCGATAGTAGCAATCGTAGTTTTAAAAAGTGAAAAGTATGATTACTGTGTTTGTAGCAGATCTCTTAAATAATGATTACTAATCTTAATGACTGCCGGTTTGATTAATTACTTCTGTGAGAATCCATTTAACGATTGATTAAAAACTACTTCCAATTTTTAATGATTATTTGCCAATTAATTAAAAAACTAATCTAAAGAAATCATGACTTAAAAAAAAAATCGAAACTAATGATTACTTTTGATTATATTTGATTTTTGTTTGATTACTTTATTTTTTCTCAATATTGATGTAGAAGCGCATAATACTGAAAAAATCAAAAATAATAAGAAAAAAAACCAAAAAAAATATTAAAATAATCAAAAGTAATCAAAACAACCTTTTTTGATTAGTTTTGATTATTTGTGATATTTTTGTTTAGTTTTAATTTGTTTCGATTAATTTAGATTTTTTTATTTTATCTTATCGTAATCAACTAATAATTGCCTATTCTGGAAAGACAAATTAAATAATCATTACTAATTAAAAAAGCCGCCTAATTATTTGATTTCCAATTACTAATCATATTTAACAGGTCTGGTATGTAGTCGAAGATAACTGATAAACGTTAACTACAACTGTGACTTGAATCATATATGAAGCTAGAATTAAATGAATCTTAACAACATGTACAATCGATAACACACTTAGTGATTACGATAACAAAACGATTACAATTACGCATAACAATTGCAAACAGCGTTTAGAGATATTCGAACCATAGTTGCAATCGATGACTATATGTGTTACGATTACAAAACGATTACGTTTGAAGAAATCATACGTGTTACGATTAAAGTAATCGATTACAGAAACAATTGGAAACTATAGTTACTGCTATTTATGATAGCAAGCAAAACTCAAAACAGAGCTACGACAATTATCACTAGTCAGAATCGGGCTTTTATTAATATCACTACATTTATCTCTTCTCCTATTTTTTACAGCTTTCTTTTCAACTCTCCGCGCCATCATTTATGTACGCACCTTAGGTTTGGATAAACTCACCAACGCTTTTGGTCTTACCGGTCTTGCTATGGGTTTTGGCGTCTTCGTGGGTACAACAACAGCTGCTATACTAAATGGTTGGACACACAGTTATAATGCAGCTTTTGGTTTCTCTGGCATTTGTTTGATTTCGGCAGGTGTTTTGAAATTGATCTTACCAACTATAGTAGAGTATAAGCTTAAACGTGAGGCTGTGCAGCAGACGCCGAGCACAAAAGAATGAGAGAGATAGGGATAGAGCAATTTTTGTATGTGTTGTTTTGTTGCCTCGAATTTAAAGGAAATAATTTGAATGATTTTTTTCAAGTTTTTTTGTAATATGAGGACTATTAGAGAAATAAAGTGCTCGCTTTATAACGGAACTCACGTTGTGTATACTGTTGAGTAACGGTGGCGATGCAGCGCATTTAGTTGGAAAATACATAAGTTTGTTTTGTTTAACTATCTAAAAATTGGTGGCAGCTCATAAGCAATATGCGAGTATGTATATTAGAAAAAAAGTTCCACTACGCATACCCAAAAAAAAAAAAATTCTCGAGCCTGCGAAATTTTATTTTTTGACCAAAACACTCCCCAAAACCTTAAAAAAATTTTTTTTTCAAAAAATTGTTACCGCCAACATTTTTAGCTGGCATTTTTGGGTCGGACAGGGTATACATGAAAACTTTAAAATCAAATGAAAAATTTTTAGTAGGTCATGAAAAAAGCCTTAAAAATCAAAGTCGAAAAAAGTCAAAAAAATGAAATTTCGCAGGCTCGAAACTTATTTTGTTGGGTATGCGTAGTGGAACTTTTTTTTTCCTAAGCCCAAAACCTATCGAAAAATCGATAGCGCGATATCAGTTAACTTTCGTCCATACTAATCGACCCAACCTAATGTATATACAGGCCGGGGGCATTACTCGTTATCGCGGCGCGAACGCTGCGAAATTATATACAGTTGTGTTCAATATAATAGTACTGAAATCAAATTGGATATCGTTCGAGGAAATATAAAGAAGCTGTGTTTCTAATAATTTTCATTTAAAATATAACGAGTTCTATAATAGAAACTACATAAAAAGAAATTTCAAAATTTACACAAAGTTCAGGAAAGTTAATTAAACTTTTAAAAATTTACATAAAAATTTCAATATTTTTGGGCAGAATTTTAACAAATTTTTTGAGTACTTAGTATTATAGCTCATTTCATTTTAGCACAATAATCTGCAAGTTAGAAGTACCTTAAAATTTCCCCTGAATTTTTAGAATTTTTTGTCAAGAATGTTGGGTATTTTTATGCATACAAAATTAAGTTTTGTTAATGTGTTGTATGAAAGACCCTTGACGAAAAAAATTCTGAAAATTCAAGTAAATTTTTGAGTGAATTCTAACTTGCAGTATGTTAAATTAAAATTGATTGTTCTACAAAACTGCTTACACAAAAATTGTCTAGAAATTCTGCCAAAAAAATTTGAGAATTTTGATGGCCACTTTTTAAACTTTAAATAATTTTCAAGAAACTTCTTTTTATGTGGCTTCTGTTAAGGAATTCGCTATATTTTTATTGAAAATTACTAAAATCACAGCTTCTTCTTATTTCGTCGAACGATATCTATGGTAATTGCATTACTATTACATTGAACACAGCTGCATATGTTTTTTCAAATACAAAAGAAATTTCTTTCACATCGCAATCCAGAGAAACCCCATGTCCTAATACTTCTTGCCAAGAACCAATTCCAGACAGTATTTCAATTTGCAGCGCCACGAATATGAATATCATAAATAACAGAAAGATTAATTATATGTAAGGTATCAGCTATGAAATTCTCAGGCTTAATAAAGTAGCAAAATAAAAATGCTGGGCGTATTCCATTATGTTTATTTGTCTGAAACTTACCTTAGTTCCAATACGCTTTCAATGTATTGATCAGGGCATCGCAATAACGCTTTGACTTTGAATTAAATAAAAAATTTGTGATACATTTTTTCTTATATTTCATATATTTATATGCATTTAATTCACACTATATATTTATATATGTAAATGTATATGCTTACATATCTAATCTTTGAGTTATAAACTAATTTTTACAAAAATTATTCAGTTTTACAGTTTTTTTGTTGCTCGTTTTTATAGAGATTTATATTTATGTAAAGGAAATTCAAACTGAAACTTATCACTAAACTTTTTTACAATAGTTTTTTTGTGTTACTCAAATCAAGTTCCATCATCTATTATATATATATTTTTTTTAACTGATTATTCATAATTTTAAACATATTGTTATTTAATTATTGGTAAGGTTTGCAGGAAAATATTAAGATACTTTTTTTATAGTAAAAATAATAAAAGTAAATTTTAAAAATGTTGAGAAAATCTGTTAGCTAATATATTTAAAATTAGTATAAAAATTAGATGTTTTTTCCGGCTCTAGGTCAATAAAAATCAATAAAATTTTTGTTTTACTTTCCATTGTATTTCAATTAGACTTTGTTAATCATAATCAGGAAAACTATAACTAAGATCTAACTTTTATAAGACAAAGGTCGCAAAAAATGATTACATTAAAATTATTATATTTTGGTTTCTCACGTTTCTTCCACTCTTCCAAAAAAAATTTGTAATACAACACATTTAATTTTTAATTATTTTATTTTTTATTATTCTCTGTATTTTATTTTTTGTATTATTTACTTAGCTCTACTTAATTTAGTTGCTTACTCATTAACTTCTTGCCAGTTTTTCGCTTAACCTTATGCTATTCATATTATTAATTATTATTTAAATTACTGCTTTTGTGTATCTTAATTTCATAGTTACTTTCCTTTAAGCGCTTAGAATGCTGAATTCTTTATTTGTTACATTTCTATAGCGTTTTGTTTTAGATTTGTAATTAATGCTGCATGTGCCTTCTCCACTGTTTAAGAATTTTTGGACGCTAATAATTACAGACTACTCGAAAAAAAGGCTTTTCAAACTAAAGACACTCAACACAAGAACAAGTCAATAGAACGCTCTTGATTATTAGCTAAATACTAACTAAATACGATGGATTTTTTATACGATAATCGTAATCGAACAAGTCTATGTAGGACCTCTGGAAAAGTAACTCACCTCCTACATATTTGGAGATTCTTGCCATGTTCTCAAAATGCTATAACATAAAAATTGCTTAAACCCCAAAAAGTAAAGATAATGGGTCTATGCGTTTTACCCGTTGCTCTTAAAATATCATAATATACTAGTCTATGAGTACTTTTTTAAATTATGATAGTATGAGAACTAACCACGTAATATTTTTAACCCTAGACACGCAACCTTCGCGATTCGACGAATGCGCTATTGAAAATTTTCTGTCTCTGTTTAAGACTGCCATTCTAAAAGACTTAAAAAAATATATCAGAATTGTTCCAAAATAATAAAAAAAAAAATGTTTTATTTCGAGGATTAAAAGTTGTTACATGTGTACAAAAATGAACCCAAAAATTAAATAACTATATTAGAAATATGTATTTTGATGAATGTTAGTCGAATCGACGAACGGTTAGGTTTTATAGGATGAGAGCGTAGGTAAGCTTTCTAGGGTTAAGGTTCTCTTTGTATGTTCGAAATTATTTTTCGGAGCGGTGACCTCATTTTTTCTCTGGTACCTGCTTCTTTTTCTTGACCATTGTTTTTTTTTTTTCTGAACGAGAACGGAATTTTTGGCTGTACCGATTTCTTTTTCAAAATATAGCAATTTTTGTGACTGCCTTATCCTCCGGTCCAAACTTTCCGCCTTATTCTTTTTCGAAAGAGGTATAAAAGAGTATTGCCGTGTCGAAGATCTGCTTTTATTAGTTTACATAACAAAGTTTTTTTGTTTTACATTTTGATGATTACTACAGCATATTTTATTTGTATCTCAGCATCTAAATAAATTTCAGCGGTTCTATTGATCGAATGCTTGACATTTTTGTTATATGTATGTACCTTCATTAGTACTTATTTTATACTCTCTTTTCACATATTATATAATATACATATTTATATACTACCATTTTAGCATTTTTGTTGCATAAATTTATTGCATTGGTTTTTTTTCTAATTCTACGAAAATATGTTACAATTTTTGAGTTTGTGGTTTAAATATTTTTGCATAAGCTTTTACGATTTTTACAGTTTTTTTTTAATGTTTTAGTTATTTATAAAGATTTATGTATGAACGGATGCAAATTACGAAGTTGTCGAAATTTTTCTTTAATTCTAGAAAATTATGAAGAGTAAAAAAATAGAAACCAAACCAAAAACTAAACAAAAAAGAAAAAAAAACCGGAAATCACAGTTCAAAAATTCTATGAATATTCCTTTCTTTTTTGAAGCTATGTTACTCTCATTTTTGCATGATTTCAGATTTCTCTATATTGTCCTTTGTTTTTCTTTTTTTGAATTTAATTTTATATTTTTTTGTTTTTTTTTTATATTAATAATTTAAAGAATCTTGTGTTATTTAATGCTTAATTTCCAAAAAGTATGAAATGTCCATCTTAAGATCGAATTGCATAACGCCTTCCTTAGCTTCTGACTGAAGTGACCCATATTTATTTACTCGCTACAATGTAAGCGAAAAAAATTGCAAATTCAAAACTTTGCTACGACATTCGCATGTAAATGGAGCTTCATTCTTAAAGTGAAGGACCTTTTATAATGATTTAACTAAACAGGTTTAATATCTTGATTTAGTAGTATCCTCTTATACAATTTTTCCTCAAATTAGTTACATTTAAATTTTTTTCGCGCTTTTACGAAATAATTTTTTGTTATTTTTTCTTCTAAATTTACTGATATTAGTCCCTTGTTTTAATCTGTTGTTGCTTTGTTTCTTCTCTACGTGTAAACAGAAAATTTAACTTTCTTTTTTTATTTGTTTTATTTTGTTCTAGTTATAAGTTGATGTTTAAGGTTCTTCTTAGAATAAAATAAGCAAATTTCTAAATAACAGCGAAGTTATAAATGTTTGTTTTTTTTTTTTAATTTTAATAAAAATGTATATTAACCAAGCTTAAAAAATTTATAAATTAATACAATCCTTTATTTAGAAACAAGGCAAATCATTTTATAATAAATCAGCATCGAAAAGCTTTAAGTATAACCAAATCAATACCTCTTTTGTTTTTATGATTTACAATTAACAAAATTTTCCAAATTTTTGCAAAAATTAAATTTTCCAAATTTTTGCATTAGCAGTGTTCCAGAAAACTAGATTTTTAAATTTCTGGCTCAATCGTAAATTTTTTGCAAAGTTTGTTTATTTTTATATGGCCAACAGTAGAAGAACACTTGTATACATTTAAATCCATAAATCTTAATATGCATACATTATAGCTAATTTTTTATAATTTTTTTTTTTTAATTATTGTTTTTGTTCTTTGCTTAATAGACGTTTTTAGTTTTTATTATTACATTTCTTTTGTCGTAAAACAAATTATACGCTTACGTTACAAACTACGCCTGACTACTCTGCGTCCTTCATGTGGTGGACCTGTAAAGATTTAAAAAATGTATACATATGACCATTAGACTGTTTCAGAAGTACAGGAATTTAAGCTTATAGAATACTAGCACACTCAGCAGACGTGATCCGGTCTAACACTTAACTTGCCTGCATTTAACGAATTTTGGTTTTACTTCTGTTTTCCCTCACCTCAAATACCGTTATTGTTTCTATACACTCCTCATTTTAATCTAACACCTCCTCCACATCTCAAATTTCTATTTCTACTATATATAGGATCTAAACTCACATGTTGAAACAAATAAGGAGGATCGGTCACACTTTACCTAAATGCGCTTGAATACTTAAGAAGTTTAACTAAAATTTAAACTTAAAATAAAAATATTCTTGAGCCAACCCTTTTTATATATAATACAAATTTAGCGCTGCACTTTTATAACATTTTTTCGACTCAGTCTAATGTTTATATAATAACTTAAGCGATTCGTGCACTATCTACAGCTTCAGAATCCATTTCGTAATCTTTATTCCTCTTGCTCTGCTATCATTAAACCCAAATCCAAATTGAAATTTCCATTTTTTGTTTTTCAATGAAACTTAATTTTAATTTTTATTACTTTTTTTCTTATGACCACACATAAAAGTTGAACTGTCAATCTTTGTCCAGCTGAACGTCACTGCTTGTCCAACTGTCAATGTGGCATTTCAAAATAAAAAGCGATTGAACATTTCTAGCTGCTGCTACCAATGGCGCGCTACCACCATAAAAGTTATAAGGATGTTAATTTTTTGGATTCAAACGATTTTTTGGATTCGGGATTTGATTTTAAAATTGCGCGATTAATTCCGAGATTTTATTATTCGCTCTGATGAAATAATATGGATTGATAAAACTTTGAAATTGTTAGAGGAACTAGCAGGCATTAAAAGATATACCAAAAAAACATATATATTTTGTTTTATACAAAACGATAAGTTTAGTTTAAAGCTCGACTTGAAAAATAGTCCAAAAAAATTTATTTTGATTCAATTACAAACAACTTTTTTTTAAGTAAGGCATTTCTGGTTTGATATTAAAACCGTTTTCGCTGTGCTTTTTTTCTCGAAAACTGTTAGTTCCAAATCTAAACTGGATTTGGTTTGGACATACATATATATATTGTAAAAATTTAAAAAGTAACCTCAAATTTTTAGCCGGGGACCTTTCTTTCTCCCAAAAAGAAATTCTGTAATTTTCGGAATTGGAAATTTACTAGAAATTAAATATGCGTGATTTAGTAATGAAAACTATTAAAATTCTTCATGCAAGCAAGTAATTCCGGGATTATGAGCAGCAAAAAAACCCGTTCCCGTTATTGATATCCATAGTACGCACACTCTCAACTAAGTACTTAAACACACTCTCCACAACATTCAATTCACTTACCAATTGAAGTAGGTCGCCGGTGAGTGGCAACCCTTTTCTGTGCCACACCATTTTGATTCTTGCAACGCTGGACATGGTCGTCCACCACGTTTGCCATGCCTGATGACCTTGCGATATCGATGCATCTCACCGATGCCACAAGTTTTGCTGCAGGCCGACCATTCAGACCAATGGCTGACACGACAATCGCGTGACTTCGTACGCGATTTCGTACGTCGACGTTTCGGCAGTGATCCCATCCAATTGCCAGCAGCGGAAGAGGATGACAAAGACGATGAGGCTGCGGATGAATAAGAGGAATTATTACTTGCCTCCGTACGACGATAGCTGTTGGCAATATTTTGCATGATGGCATTTTTATCATTTTTCGGCACGACATTCACGTTTTTGCTATTGGAGGCAGTAGCGTTGTTGATATTATAGCTAGAAGCAAAATGGAGAAAGTAGGAGAGAAAAACAGAACTTTGTTAGCTGCATATCAGTTTGTTTCTATGTACATATGTATGTGTATGTGTTTGTATTATGTAATAAAGTTTAATGTAACCGTGCGCGCTTCGCTTGCCTTCAAAACTCTTTAGCTGTCATTCGCTGCACGATTCAGTGTCTTTGCTTCTGGCTTTTCTACTCATGTCTTTTTGTAAGTGTGTGTTTGTGCTACACTCACACTATTGAATATTCTGAGTTTGCATGCTTACATTGCTGCAATTTCACATGAAATTAATTTCGCGCAATTTCCATTAACCTCAATTCGAACCGGCATATCAATATTTGAACGGATAAACGAATGAATGAACGGCTATGGGAGGGTTGCCATCAACTACATATGTGATAGGTGAGATGGTTGATTGCTGTAAAAACAATCAAGGAATCTGTTTGATGTGTAGTTGATGAGAGCGATTGTCGGGGAGTAAGCAGGCAAAAGTTTCGTGAGAATGAAATATATATCAATGATTTAAAAAAGTGTATCTTAGATTTGAGTATTGCATTCCTGTAATGGCCTGATTTATTTTTATTGCGCTGACATTGACTGACGTTAGTCTTGTGATACACAAAACTATATATTAAGCTCAGACCTGTTAAATTTGATTAGTAATTATCTAATTAGATAGCTTTTTTAATTGGTATAATCATTACCAATCATTATTTGGTTTTCAAGAAAAGGCAATTAACCCCCTGCGGGTTAGGGGTTTAGAATATGCCCGAGGTAGGCATACCGGTCGTAAGAGGCGACTAATATGCACAAAGGTAATGACGTGCAACTCGATGGCTGATCTACGGATATGATGCCTCTCACCTCTCATTACCCATCTCTCCTTCCTTACGGAAGGAGGGGTGACATGACCTAGAAGGTTCCACTGGTCATAAATCGCTACCACGACAGTCGGGCAGTACCGCAAGGGAGTACCGGAGCGTACCGGGTTCAAATCCGGCCAAGGACTGTTAATTCGACAACACTCTCCAAAACCTTCGGGGAGTGTTTTTGTCGTTACTACAACAACAACATTAATTGATTACGATTAAAAAAGAAAATAAATAAAAATTTATCAAAAATAATCAAGAAAATGTAGTTTTAATTATTTTTTATTTTATTTGGATTATTTATGATGATTTTTGATTTTTTTTAGTATCGTTGATGTGCATACTTATGTGCTTCTACTGCTAAAAAAAATCAAAAATAATTAAAAATAATAAAAAGTAATCAAAACAACTTTTTTTTATTATTGTGGATTTTTTTAATATTCGTAAGTAATTAAAATTTTTTGATAATTTTTTTTGAGTGTTGATAATTTATAATTTTTTTGGATTATTTGTTATGATTTTTGGTTTTTTTCCGTATTGTTGATGTGCATATTTATGTGCTTCTACTACTAAAAAAAATCAAAAATAATAAAAAGTAATCAAAACAATTTTTTTTTTTTTATTTTTGATTTTTTTATATATTCGTGAGTAATTAAAATTTTTTTGATTATTTTTGTAATTAATTTGAAGTAGTTTTGATATTTTTGGATTTTTTTTTGATTATTTATGATAATTTTTGATTTTTTCCGTATTGTTGATGTGCATATTTATGTGTTTTCTACAACAATGCTGAACAAATGAAAAATAATCAAAATAAAAAAAATTAAAAATAATCTAAAGTAATCAAAACAACTTCAAAAATAATCAAAACAACTTTTTTTTCTTTATCTCTGATTTACTTTAGTAATCGTAAAAAATCTAGATTTTTTGATTATTTTTTTAATTAATTAGAAAATAATCATAAAAAATTTACAGTAATGGTAATCAATCATTAAAAGGATTCTCAAATAATTAATAAAATCCGTAATCATTATAATTAGTCACCATTATTTAACAAGTCTGATTAGGCTTAACGTATAAATACTCATTTCCAAAATACCAGTATTTTTGATGTTTTAACCGCGAGATGCCACTTCTTACTCAAATCTTAGCTTAACCTAAAAAAGTAAAAGCAACATAAAGCGAAAAATAATTAAAACATTTTAAAAAGGGCCTTCACCAGATAAAAAATTTGTAGAACATCACCATTAAGGAACCAAATGGTGGACAAATCTGCTAAAGCAACTTATTCTTGAAGTTGAGATGACAAAGTTTTTTCTATTTAATCTACCGATTTTTTGCGTCTCTTACAACCATTCCCACACTATTTCTTCTGATAATGTAAATTCGAACTCGAAACTATGGTATGTTTGTTTACTCTTCTCGAAATTTTTTTTTTTTTTTGTCTAAAAAGAAATTTCTATTCCAAGTAATGAGCTTTGTTTTTTAAGCTACCCTGCTATCTACTGCCACAGTCTTTGCTACTTAGTCACAAGCTGATAAGAGCGTTCAGAACTTCCCCTTTATCATGTAGTCAAAGCATAATTAAAAAATGATTGATTTGCCGCAATCAACGTAAAAATGTGACTGGGAAAAAATATTTCTAATGGTTGAAAACTACAAAACAGTTGCTAATTATTCCCCAAGAGCGGTTCAACGGTAGTAATGATAATTTAAAATATATAAGAAATTAAAAACAAAAAACACAATGCGTGGACATGTACGTGTTGGAATGGGACATTCCGTCGGTCCTGTGCGCATGGGAGCAGCTAGAATGGCACCCACAAGAACGGCCGTGGGGCCTGGTGCAGCTTTTGTAAGCCGTCCACCTGCGTTATCACCTGGACCTGTAATGACAGGGCGTCCACCTGGTCCACCTGGTCCACCTGCAGTCGGCTCAGTTTCTCGTCCACCGGGTCCACCACCAGTCGGCCCAGTTTCTCGTCCACCTGGTCCAACGCCTGCACCAGCTGCCGCTCCACCACCAGCCTCTCAAGTAAATGTGAATGTCAACTCAGCACCACGTACAGTAGTTAATGAAGTTTTTGTTGGTGGCGGTCCGTCACCTTTTTTACCCGCAACTGGTTTAATGCTTGGTACATCTTTGGTTGCTGGTGCAGTAATGGGCGCTGCTGCAGCATCAGCGATATCCGGACCGAGAGAAATCATTGTGGCCTCACCACCACCACAACCATCCACAGTTATTGTGAATACGCCAGGAGTACAACAACAACAACAGGGCCCATCAACTGTTGTGGTAGAGAATGGTGGTCAGCCGCAACAGACTTCGACAGTGGTGACAGAAACAGTAGTTATACCGCCAAAGTCAAATAAATGTTGTTGTTGTGTTATAGCATGACTATATTGTACTGAGGTTTATAAGGTAGAGGATTTAAATTTAAACCACATATTCAAAAAAATAAAAATGTAGTGAAATAGATTTAGAATGCTCTTATTATTAAAATTTTACTTTACAAGTCATTATAAAGGTTTTTAATTTTTGTGAATATAGGAAAAAAAGTTGTAAAAAAATTAAAGAGCTTATCACATCGCTTATTGCAGCACTCATTGGCACCTTTTGTTTGATACCCACATTGTACTAACACATTTTGGCTCACCCTTTTCGACATAATGGACGATAACTCCGCAACCGGGCGAGTTGTTAAAGTAATCGATATCTCAAACTTTAAGCTAAACTTCCAGTAATGTAACGGTGGAGTTTCATTCAATTCTATGTAACTGTTTTTGAGTGATGCGCTAACAAACATACAGACAGAACGAGAAAAATTCTAAAAACTGTTGCTTTGGATTCCATTGCCACAATAATAAACAGGGAGGAGGGTTATAATTTTAATATATGTAGAGATTTACATGAAATAGAATTATAAATAATTAACGTTTTCGAAAAAGCACTAAAAAAATCTGCCTATAGTGTAATAATAATAAATAATAAGTTTATATAGTGGGTCGGCTTAGTGCTGAGGTACACTGGGGCATGTATATGCTTTCATAATTTCAAATATTAGCTGTTTGTTTATTTCGTTAGCTCTTAGTGACATATCAGTAAAATAACAAAATAAAATTCTTTTTGAAAAATATTTAATTTCTCTTCAAAGATAAATGTGAACCTAGCGTTTGCAAGATAGCAACCAACATTTGGAGTGTTTATAATTTTTATGCTTGCTTAATTTGTTGTTGTTTCAATTCAAACATTTTTTAAACGAGCAGAAAATATTTAAGGTACAGAAAAACTCTTCGCTTATATATTAAAACTGTTATCACCTATATCTGCTTGACTTATTATTTCTTTTACATTTAAAACAAATCATTTAGCATCAAAGAAAAATATTTATCAACTACATGTGAAACTAGCGCCATTATAACATTATTGTTTTTACAGCATTTCTTCACAAAATCGTACAGCAACCATCTGAAGCGCTCACTGTCACAGTTGGTGGTCTTCGTATATTTTCAACCACAACTGTTGTGGGTGGTGGTGGTCGAGGTGCATTAAGATAGACAGTTTGTGGCGGTGGTGGTCCACGTTCTTCAACAATAATAACATTGCCGCCTTGTCGTTGTTGTCGTGGTGGTGGTCCAACATTGATATTTACTTGAGCGCGTCCAGGTGGTGCGCCATAGCCCGGTGGTGGTCCATAACCGCCAGCTTGTTGCATGTTGACTGCGTGTTGTGTGGTGAAACTAGCTAGTATTATTTAACTGCAGTTTTTTGATAAAAACAACAATTTTTAATTTGTTGCTGACTATAGCAGCTACTATTCTGTCCGCCACTGCGGTGTTGAGGTGACTGATGTTTGTTAACTTGACCGAATTGTTGGATTTACATTTTTTTGAAGAAAAAATATTCCAATAAATCGATATTTACTGCGGTACGCAACATCAATCAATTATTTTCTAATTAAAAGTTAAATTCACCTCGCTCATACGCATATCTGGGTTTAGTATTATCTTATCTTAGTGGATTAATACAATATTTTGAATATGACACACAATTTGTACTTTAATATAAGTTTTGCTTGTTTGTATGGATATACAGCTGTGTTCAATATAATAGTAGTGAAATTAAAATGGATATCGTTCGAAATAGCTGTGATTTTAATAATTTTCTTTTAAATTATAGCGAATTCCATAGCAGAAACCACAAAGAAAGATATTTGAAAGTTTACACAAAGTTCAGGAAAGTTAATTAAACTTTAAAAAATGGCCACCAAAATCTCGACATTTTTTGGCAGATATTCCAGAAAATTTTTAAGTACGCCGTTTTGTAGAACATTCACCGCTTTGCGCAATTCATGCTTCAGTAGGCGGAAGCTTTGTGGGCAAAGTGTCCCAGTGAAGCCACTGCCACTTAACCTTACCTAAAACAAGACAAACGATAATATTCATAATATTCCGTTAACTGCATGGCACCGCTACCGGCTAAATGAAATAACAAAGCAGAAATATAGCGATTTAAACCAGGGAAGACGTCATCATAGAGCTACTATCGTGGTACTAGGCTCAGATCGTTGCTGGCAACTTACAATTCGCTACTCTATCAAGAGCTATGAAATTCGCGTCTAAACGATACAAACCGCACTAAATACAAGGTGGCGCAAAAGTAATCCTCCTATCAGAAAATTTCATAAATTTTGCGATTGGCCCCTAAAGTCAGTTCTGTTTTGACATTTGTGTAGTAAACACATGCGAAATACACGTTAATAAACAATGTTACGCTACACTGCTCCAGAACGCGGAATATTGCTGACTTCAAGAGGAAGATGATTTTTCATCAAAAATAATCATGAGTGATGAGGCCCATTTCCATCTTAGCGGGTACGTAAATAAGCAAATTTTCGCTTCTGGGGCACTGAAAATCCGCGTGTAACCCACGAAGAGCCATTACACCCGCTCAAAGTCACTGTATGGTGTGCTGTTTTCGCTGGAGGAGTCATCGGACCTTTTTTCTTCGAAGACGTCGCGGGCCAAACGGTTACTGTGAATGGTGAGCGCTACAGAGCAATGATCAACGAGTTCTTTTTGCCGCAACTTGATGAATTGGGATTGGAAAACATGTGGTTCCAACAAGACGGTGCAACAGCACACACTGCACGTGCCACAACCGATATGCTGAAGGATGCATTTCCCGGGCGCCTAATCTCCCGTTTTGGCGATCTGCACTGGCCAGCAAGATCGCCTGATTTGACCGCTCCAGACTTCTCTTTGTGAGGCTTTTTGAAGTAGCGGGTTTATGTCAACAAGCCTCAGACTCTTGCAGCTCTTAAAGACAATATCCGTCAAGAATGTGAGGACCTATCGCCGGAAGTTTTGGCCAAAGTGATGGAAAATGCCATAAAAAGGGCTCAAATGACAACCAACTGTGGCGGCGGCCATTTACATGACATCATATTCTCGACGTGATGTAAAAAAAATTAAAAGACCAAATAAAAATAATCCACAAGAAGAATCAAAGTTTTTCATTTTTTTTTTAATTACAGCCAAAAAACATCGGAAGCTTAATTTTGCGCCACCTTGTACTATTATAAGATCTCTCTTGAGGTGAATTTGGAACATCATTTGCATTTCTAGGCCAAACTGTTCATATTTCCAAAAGCAAATAAATACACAGTTTTGAGTTATTTTTAGCAAAACCCTAGTAAAAAACCATGATGAAACTGATCCATCAACGTCCACATTGACGCTTCGTAGTCTGGGCGATTTATACCGTTGTTATCAAAGTACGCCAGTTGTCAAGGTTTAGCTATAATTGACACCGATTTGAAAGTACAAGGCAAGCCAACTCATACTCTACTCCTTTTCCAGCTCAGTCAGGGTCTTCGTAGTCCTCTGCTGCTGAATTCGCTTTTCATTCACATAAAGTGACCTCACTAGTGAAGCCGTTGGGATTTGATTCGCCTTACTATGCTCATATCTGCGTCTCATCATTAGAGTTCACACAATAAAAACAAAAAATCAAAATTAGCAATGATAATTTTGGTGCTTGCTTAACGGGGTAGTAAAAATGAACAGAAGTAGGAGATAAGCTGTCAAAATCCATCGTTCTGATAGACTAATGGTTAACAGAACTTACCAAAATTTCTGTGATGAAGTAATGAAGCAGATTGCGAAATGGATCTATATGAAAAGGCATAGCGGTTGTATTCAAATTTTCCTTTTCCATTTAAAAAAAAACCAACGTATTTTCATAAAAAAATATTATTCTTGGCTTTGAGCTCATTTATAGTCATGAAGCGCATCAATCTACAGGATAAATTTCTTTTCGAGTACTCTAAAAAACATCTCATATTCTTTTCATACTGTCGATGGTTCTGGTATAGCTCCGGAGAGTTTTGATGAGAGACTTAGTTAGTTGTTAGGCATTTACAAGCCCTCATGAGTTTCCCTACTACATACGAGTATTTCTTCCATTTAAAATTTCACTTAAGCTTTTAGTTAAGTTCCAAGAAAATATGAAAACCAATGCCAATAAAAGGCGCCTGTACGAGCATTTAAGTACACATTAAACAGACAGCACTTCACTACTTAGCCAAGACGTTGTAATAACATGCAATACAACGTCCTAACCCAGCTGGCACACTTTTGGCAGGAAGTCATTGTATGCACAAGATACACACACACATATATGGACATATTCCGTGCATTTTGGCACTTTAACACGTTTGTTGGTAAAGCACTTTATCTCTATGCCATTGTAGTTTCTCGTTTGCTTTTTTTAACTTGCATTCTTTTCATACTTCCTTAGTTTTTTGTGAAAAAAAAAATTCTTTCATTTTTCATTGTTTTGCATTTTATCCCCAGTGACTTAGTGACACTTTTTTTCTATGCATACTAAGCATGTTTTATAAGTGAGCTTTGGTTGTGCTGTTGTCTATTCATTAAAGATTCAGGTTATCAGTGCCAGCAGTAGTATATCTATCATAAAAGAAAATGTGTGGCAGATATTTTAGACATTGGGCGTTAACTTCTAACAACAACAAAGCTATTGTTGTTAGTTGCTCAGTACCCAATATTCGTTGCTTTCTTCTTGCTTTGTGCTCACTTGTAACTTTAACCGCTGCTTCTACAATCATTGTAGCTTCAAATTGCACTCCTGCTTTGACTGCCACTTAGGTTGTTTTTACTGCTTTCATTTCGACGTTGTACTTTTATGCTAGTCAGCGGCGGTGGTACTTCATTTTTTAGTATTTTTTTTCGTTGCTAGCGCTGTTGCTCCTTTTTCAAACTCCACTTCAAGTCACTCTTATCTCCGACTGATGAAGGAAAAGGGAATAAGCGCATCTCACAAAAACATCCGCTTTTCACTTCTACTCACTACATCACTTTTGCAGCAGTTTGTTGAATTTGTTGTCTCAGCGCACAGATTAGCTTGTTTTAAAATTCAGAACGAAAGCTTCCTTATATTTTGCAGTTTTTGTAGAAATTTTTTTTTAATGGAACGCCTCAGCTCAACATCACAGTGTTTTGCAGAAAACTTGTGCTCTATTGGCTCACCAGCAGGTGCTGTTAGCCTTTTAAGTGGTTGCTGGCGTTAGCCGAAAACGTGCCAAATAATGCAACACAGAAAAAGTAAAAAAAAAAATACTTTAAAGAAACTTGCGATTCAAGCGAAGTAGAGCACGTGGCTCTCAATTCGGGCTTCCAAAAATAAAACTACAAAAAAATTGTAAACACTGGCTACTGCGCATAGCAGTTTTCTGCATTCACTTGAATGGCTCAGCAGTTCATTGCTGGTCAAGATTCAGCTATTCAGCATAAATAAAATTTTTTTTTTTATTGGTGAGTTACTCGAATAGCACTGTTTCAACATTAAATCAAGTAAATTGAAATATTTATTATGCTAATTACATACCCACTTTGTATAATTAATTACTGATCGGTTTGCATTTAATATGATTTGTTGTTTCAGACGATTTTTTGTATTAGGTAGTTTAATATGTGTAATTCAGCTGAATTACTAATACATAACTTACTGTGGTAATAAATTTACAACTCAGCGCCCGATTCAGCTATTCAGCGTATGCTTCAATACACGTGGTGAACTAAGTATAACTGACTTAAGCTCTATAATTGCCAGAAACGGTATTCAGCTGGCAAATTTTATATTCAGCGCCTAATTCAGCATTATTTCGCTGAGGTATGAGCTATGCAGCCACTGTATAATAATGTCTGTGCACCACTTTGAGCGCCAAAACTGCAATTTTTCAGTTGGTTTGGCGAATATATCTGCCTTAGATATGGTGTTTGTAAGCCCTATGGTATTCAGCGCTTAATTCAGTCACTGTATAAATATTTCTCTAAAAACGTTTCGAGCACCAAAGCTGCTATTTCCCTAGTTTTGCCATTCAGCTAGCCAACAAGCTATTCATCGCAAGTTTAAGCAGTAAGCAATCGCTTACAATATTAAGCACTCTTTAAAGCTGTTCACTGATTAGCATTCACTTTCATAACTCAACTGCTCAGCTTTTGTTCTAGCAGCAAATTGTCATGAAAAACATGAATGCAAGCGGGCGGTGAATTATTTAGTCGCAAATGCTTTTCTACGAGAAATTTATTTGATTATTCAATCAGTCAGTGTGCCAACTTTGTGGGTGTGCATATTCGGTCATTTAATTTATTTGCATAGCACGGAAAAGGCATGTTTGGTCTTTCAGTTTTACAATTTTTTGTGAATTTGGCAATACGCCGTAAATTTTGCATACGTATTGATTTGTTTACTGGTTTGGCTTTTTTTCCGTTTCTGTTAGAAGCAGTAAAAACTTTAATTACTTGAATTTTTCAATTAAACTAAAAATGCATTCGTATAGATATAATCTTTCTAAATAAACAAAGTTGAATTGAAAAGCAATAAAAAAAAATTTAATTGTTCAAAATTTTTGTTATTCAGCTCATAACTAAGCAATTCATGTAATAGATTTTTAGACAAAATTAGCCAATACTTTAACTTTAAATGAATTCAGCTTCATATGTATACAGGGTGGCTAATGAAAGCCGCTACCAAAAAAAAATTAAATAACTTTTTTTCTATTTAATGAATCTGGTTAATTTTTTTTTATTTTGCAGATTGACTTTTACATTTAACAAAAATGGATAACTGGGACACTGAAACAAGAATTTGGATTGTCCGCCGCTATCACGCACTGGAGTCCGTAGTTTTGGTTCAAAGAGAGCATAGGCGCACGTTTGGCGGCAATCCTCCGAGCAGATGGACCATAATAAGACTTGAAAACAATTTTTCCGAGCATGGGACAGTCAACAGAAGACCTTACCATCGAAACCCTTCAGTTCGAACGGAGGAAACAATCGCTGCTGTAGCTGCTGCCATACAAAACAATCCACGTGTTTCGACAAGAAGCTTATCTGCTCAAATGGGTGTAAGCAGACAGTCATTACAGTCAATTATGCACAAAGATTTGGGCTTATTCCCATATAAAATTCAAATGGCCAACAAACTGAACGCTGCAGACTTGCCGATTCGCTTGGAATTTTGCCAGAAGATGCTTCAAATGGTGGAAGAGGATGGAAACATGTTGAACTGTCTTTTCATGTCTGACGAGTCCCATTTCGATTTAAACGGCAACATAAACAAACAAAATTGTCGAATATGGAGTGATTCCAACCCACAGATACTCCATGAGACGGAATTGCATCCACTTCGTGTCACAGTGTGGTGTGCAGTTTCATCACGCTGCATTGTCGGGCCCTACTTCTTCGAAGAAAACGGTCACACCGTTACGGTTACTGGAGACCGTTACTTGAGCATGTTGAGAGAGTTTTTCTATCCAGAATTACGCCGAATGAGAATTTCTTTCAACTCTGTGTGGTTTCAGCAAGATGGTGCAGCTCCTCATATAGCCCAACCTGTTATGACAGAATTGCGACGAAAATTTCCCAATAAGCTGATATCCAGAAACTCCACATTCCGTTGGCCACCCAGGTCGCCTGACCTTACTGCACCTGACTTTTTCTTGTGGGGTTATTGCAAACAGGAAGTCTTCAAAGCAAAACCAACAAATTTGAATGAACTAAGGCAATCCATTCGAGAAACAATTGCGGCTATTCCTGTCTCAACTCTCCAAGCAGTAATGAACAACTTTTTGGTAAGATGCCGCACATGCATCGACGAGCAGGGGGGGCATTTAAATTCCATTATTTTTAAAACTAATTAAGCTATATTTAATAAAATTTAATGAGCTTTAACATGAATAAAAGAAAAATGAATTCCATACACTGAAAAAAAAATTATTTGAGTTTCTTAATGTAGCAAAATTCATCAGCCACCCTGTATGTATAATCCAGATATTTAAGACATGTGTTACTAAAGTATTCAACTGAAAAATCTGAGTTGTTTACAGGAAGCTGGTTAAAGCTTCTGAAATCTTAAAGAGATGCACTCATTGTAATTTTGTTCTTTGTGTAAAACAATGTTCAAAATTGGCTTGCGTTGATATTAAAAAATAATAATTTTCTTAAATTATGTTCATCAACACTATTTCAAAGTATGTGTGTTAGTCACAGGTATAAAGCCCACTGAGAAAGTAATGCCTTCTTATCTTATAGAAATCTTTGTATTTTCTGGTTTTATATTAAATATTTGCATTCCTATTCTTTCACTTACCCAGGATTCATTTTCTCCAGCAAACGCGAACGTATACGATCTCTTTCCGTCACCGAAGTGGGCTGTGCTGATATTTCATTTTGACGTTCACGCTCAATGCTTGCAGAAAGCTCGTTATTAGTTATGGTGGAGCTGGGGGTGAAAAATAAAACGAAAAAAAAAAAATTTATAAAATTGATTTGATTTTACAAATCTGCAAAAACAAATCTAAGATTTTGTGTTTTTTGGAAAAAAAAATGTTGACCAGGGAAATTTATTAATTCCTAGATGGGGCGCTTTCGAATCGAGAGCCGAAATTGTCGTTGTCAAAATATTCCTAAAACGTTTATCTTACTTTTTCAATTTGACAAGGCACATTTTTGGAGATCAAGAGGAAGATTCAATAATATTTCCTGCGTATTTATAGCTTTCAAAAAAATTATAAATATTTAATAAATTAAGAAAGTTGTCTAGCGAATCAGTTTATAAGTACTTTTAAAAGTATTTTCATTAATGACAGTAGCCCTTATTGAACCATTAATGCAACTTTACTTTTCAGAAAAACCTAAGCAGCACAAGAGGAATGAAAAAATTATCAGTTCACTGTTTTCATTTCAAACACACCAAATTAAAAAAACTACTTAAACATGACCGAAAACTTCTTAGTCTTAATGTAAATTTTTGGGAATTTTCCCCAAAAGTGCTTTGCAGTGCCTTGGAGGGCTCATTATAAATTTTGCTTTTCGCTAAGGATGGTGGCATAATCTGCGCAAAAAAAAGTGAAAAATAAAAAATAAAAAATTTTACACTGCATTCGGGCTGGTACCGCAAGGTGATAGAACCAAAGCGTATCCGGTTCTTATCCGACAAAGGACTGCTAATATCAGCTTGGCCTTTACATCTCATTCCATGAATGGATTTCCCGTCTAAGCAGGCAGAGTACTGCTGCTACAACAACGACAACAAAGCCAACTCGATTTTTAAATAAATACTAATAGTTATATGGAAAAAAATTCTATTTTAATAATAATAGTATAGAAAATTTTTTGGTAATTTGTTGTGGACTTGCTTAAATTTTTGGAATTTCTTATTTACATAAATTAAAATAATAGTACGTAAAATTTTTTTAACTTCTGATTTTTCGTTGGCTTTCTTAGGTCAGACCTGTTAAATTTGATTAGTAATTAGTAATGATTTAATTAGACGGCTTTTTTAATTGGTAATGATTATTTTAATTGTTTTTCAAGAAAAAGGAATTATAAATTGATGACGATTAGAAAAAAAAAATAATCAAAATAATCAAAGAAAAAAAAACCAAAAATAGTCATAAAAAGTTATTTTGATTACTTGAAATTTTTTTGTTTTTTTTTAATTTTTTGTGATTATTTTTGATTATTCCCTTTTTTGCAGTATTGTTGATTTATGTGCTTCTTCAGCAATACTGAAGAAAATCAAAAATAATAAAAAATTTAAAAAAAAAAACCAAAATATATAAAAATAATCAAAAGTAATCAAGCCAATTTTTTTTATTTTTCTTGGTTTTTTTAATAATCGTGAAAAATCATGATTTTGTGATTATTTTTTTAATTAATTGGAAAATAATCATTACAATCAAAAATTGTAGTTAATCACTAAATAATTTCTGCAATCATTACTAATATTAATAATTATTTAACAGGTATGGGTAAGAGATATCTCACAGATTCCAGAAAATTCAAAAAAAGTTTTTAGTTGCAACTTCCACATGTAATCAATTATTTATTTAAAGATCGACGGTGCCACCACACAATGTTGAGTAACTTTTATTTTTCTTTTCGATTTCCTTATTTTATTAACAATTTGTACCACCATGCTATGCGAAATAAAGAACATTTCAGCTCACCCTAATGTACTAACTAACATAATCACTTACTCATGTTCCGCTTCCAAATGCGTTTGAGTCTTCACGGTTTCATATTTGCGATCATCCTCCGCAAAGTTGAAAACTTCACTCAGCTCATACTCCTTCAACTATAAAGAAACAATTTGCAAAGGTAAGAGAAAAAAAATTATGGTGTATACACAAAAACACACATACAAATAAGTTTAAAAACTTTCGGTAGTGTGTGAATGAAAGAATAGAAAATTAGTACGCTAAAGCAGCAACTAAAGCTCCAACTACTACAGCAACCATTTACAACTAACAAAAGACGCGACTAAAATGGCCAATTAGCACGGCAATCAGCTTAAATGCCAAACGTTCAGAGCAGCTCATCTCAGATCAGACTTTTAGTGAATATGGCAGCGTTGGCGTTAGCTTTAAACAAAGAAAATTGGCTTTGTTGCTGTATGGAGGTGTGTATGTATTGTGCTTTTGTTTGCATGGCCTTAACATTTAATTATATTTTAACAGCCACTTCGGTTGCTCAAATTTGGTTTACTTTTTATTAAACTTTTCTTTTATACCTACTCGCTGTTGCTAGTGTTTTTGATGTTGAGTGGGAGTAGGAGAGAATTGAGGTAAACGAAACTTTATTGTTTGAAGTAAGAAAAAAATCAACAAATATATGAATGTACGAGTATATGTTAAAATAACCCTGCAGTGAACCCAGCAACAGGTGGGGGCAAATTTCTGGGTTAGATCTAATACACAAAATGAGAACTAGTTACATAGCAACTACTCTGCTTCTGTGTAATCATAATAAGTTGTTAATTGCTGGTTTCTTAGAACAATATAATATAATAACTTTCAAGGTAAATTTAAAATTTTGAAAATTCAGCTTGTTATTTTATTTACATGTTGCTAAGTGCGTATGAATAAAAATCGGCCTTTTGGCAATTAAAAGAATCTTAGTTCTTATTGAACAGGTTGGGATTGAACAAATAAAATGATGATATGTAATTCAACTTTATGTTTTAAAAAACAGAACTAGTTTGCTCATCAAGTAAATTAGTCTCTAAATGCGGTTACTGAATTTTAAGAAAATATAAGTACTTTGCAAAATGTCTGAAACTTCGTGCTGGCTCTGAGCTGTTGCAAACGGCAGTCAGAACACATTGGTTCTAATGTGTATATTTGCGCGATTATTCAGAGCTAACGCAATAGAGGTTACTTTGTTACAGAATCAAAATGTATAATTTTGGTTTATTTTGGAATCAACAAAACAGTAGCAATAAACTAACTAGATCTAAATTGAAGAACTTTTAACCAGTTCGGTAAAATGAAAAATTACTACGATGCGGACATGAAGGACATTACTGTCTTAAGTTCGTGAGTTGATTGCATGTTGAAGAGATCTAAGTCGAACTGTAAATACGCCGAGCGCACTAGAGGTGCACCAGTTCAGAACTAGAGATTTTTCCTATAGGGTAGTAATCAAACACTTGAAAAGTTGGAAATGCTTCTTCGTTTCAAATTGAATCGTGACTATTGCGAGCCTAAGTACTCCAATATTTTGTATAGATGAAAGCGAGTGAGTGTGAAACTTCCTATGGAAAATGCGTTTTTTTTTTAAGCTCAAGGATAAGCTTTGATTTTTCATAGACCTACTTCACTTTGAGAAAATATTGAAAATCTTCAATGTAATTGATGGTGACAGCGCTTTATGCAAATCAATCACAATAAACAGTATAAATAAGGAGTCAAACTACAGCCTTCTCAAGCATTTAAGTAGCTACTGCGTTTCGTTCAAGGTTTACCAAAGGCGACTTCGTTGAAGATATTTTTGTTCATGCATCTGCTCATTTGTCTCTTGTTAGCTGGAAGAAGCAGAGACCCCCGATAATGATTATTTTTATATTTTTAATGAAAAAAGTCAAAGGCTTCTCTGTATCGGAGAACAGTTTAAAGTATATGAACGTGCACGGAAATCTGCACTGATTGAAGAAAATTTGAACGAACCCTATATAAATGACATAAAATCAATATTTTTTTAGTTTTATTGTTTTGATCAGAAATAATCATAATTTTTTGAGTTTTATTTTTTTGCTCGAAAATAAAACTCATGTTTGAGTTTTATTTTTTTTTTGATGAAAGCACAACTTATTCCTGAGTGGTATTTTATCCTTCAAGAATAAAAATCAAATTTTAACATTTTTGTAAGTATAACGAGCTCAAGACCAGTTGATAATAATTCTTAGTTAATTATTATTATTTTTGATTAGAGGAAAAATTGAAAGCAACAAACATATACAGGCTATAGTTATAGTACTATTTCGAAAACAGCCACGATTTCTCGAAAACAGCCACGATTTCTCGAAATAGTACTATAACTATAGCCTGTATATGTTTGTTGCTTTCAATTTTTCCTCTAATCAAAAATAATAATAATTAACTAAGAATTATTATCAACTGGTCTTGAGCTCGTTATACTTACAAAAATATGTAAAATGAACAGACCGTAAAACCAACAACAAAATAAATTAAATTTTAAGTTTTATTTTTTTTTACAGTTCGAAAACTCAAAAAGCCTTTTTGCGCGCCAACCTATGTACATATAAATGTGTATGTATGTGTCTATAAATATATTTTAATTATTGAGTACATATGTTGACGAGATTATACGAACCAATACTTATGATGAATTACTTGCCAAAAAGGCGCAGCGGCTTTTTGAGTTTTTCGATCAGTGAAAAAAAATTAAAACTCAAAATTTAATTTTTATTTTTGAAGGATAAAATATCGCTCTAAGAATAAGTATTATTTTCGATCACAAAAAATAAAACTCAACAAATAAACATTATCTATCCTTAGTCAAAAAAATAAAACTTGAAGATACCAATTATTGTTGAATTTTATTAAAAAAAATCTGAAAATAATGTTCAAATAGCGAGTTTTATAATAAAACTCATAACAGTTACGGTCCCTGGGAAGAAGGTAGGTGGTGCTCTCTAGGGGTAATTATTTTATGTAATCATCACTTGAAACGACATGTTTGATTTTTCGCAAAGGTTTCATGAACTCACATTTGCAAAGACTGCAGAGTTGTATAAAGACCTCTTCCGGTTTGAATAAAATTTTTTTTTTTTTATTCAAAAGTATGCAAATTCAAATTTTTTTTTTTTTTTTTTGTAAAGTTATTATTTTTATATTTCGGAAACTACTGAAGCTATATAAATAAACTTTGGCACTTTTAAAGAGTGTATCAAAATGTTTTCCAATAATGCCCTATTTCAAAATTTTGTTCAAAAACGTCCTATTTCAGCTGAAAATATTTTGAATTTTCATTGAGATAGGGCGTTTTTGAAACTGATTCTGAGATAGGTCGTTCTTGAAAGAAATTATGGAATAGGGCGTTGTTAAGACAAATTCTAAAAGAGAGAGCTATTGAAACAAGTTCTGAGATAATAAGTTTTTGGAAAATAGTTTGAACTAGGGTGATCTTCCACCCAGCCGACGATATAGAGGCATAAAAAAATTTAAATTTCTAATTTAAGAAAATTAAAAATTTGGATTCTAATTTTTTTGCATTATACTTTGATATATCTGAAGATATCGTGATATTTTTAGAAGGGTGTTTTTTATTTTTTTGAAAAATATGAGTTTTTGATATTTCAAAAAAAAATTTTTTTTTTTAATTTTTTTTAACTTTCTAGTTAAGTTCAATTAGCTAAACAGAAAATAGCTCAATTTTGTTCATTGACAAATTTCTTTCGTGGTAGTAGAATATAAAAACAAATATATGCGTAAAACTTTTTTGAAACATTTTTTTTTTTTTATAATACAATACGGTTGGAGTGCTTTTCGATTTTGTGATAGGATTAAGTTGCAAGCGGTAATAGTATGAAATGGTACACAAATATAAGCATTTTCCTGATCTGAAGAAAATCCCTTATCATAGCCGGCCTATTCCGTGTTTATTCGATTTAGTAACAAAAATACCCAAGTCTAACTAAATATTTTTTTCTTTAATTAGCTTTATGCCCTCCTAAATCCTCAAAATATACACTGACAGCCTCAAGAAAAACTTCATTGCTGCTAAATAAGCTTAACACACTCCCGATACACATATTTATGTTTATTGATCCCACAGCACCTTATAGCTCTATATATATACTTGTACATCCATTTCTACTCTCAATTCCCTCCTGTCATCGCCTTCAAATAATTTTGCATCGAAAACATTTTTGTGAAGAAACCGATTGGCAGCAGCCGCAACTAAATGTGGGGTGTCGCGCATTTTAATTTGTTTTTCGCTTTGCAACCAGCTAATTCAATAGCTCCATTGGTTTTTGTTGTTGCTTATAACTGCTGGCTCAGTTTGTTAAGTATTTGTTTGTGGTTGTCGCCACAGTTTTGCGCTTATCGCTTTTTCTTATCTTTGCACCCAGCTCAATTTGCTTGATTGTGGCTTTGAAAGTTCTTGGTCGATAAGTTTCTTGCATGAAAACAGCTCACGTATATACATACATACATACACATTCCTACAAGCACAATGATACAACAATATAATATGCATATATATTTGTTTATATTTCTGGTAATAAAATCTTTCGAATAAATTTACTTAAGCATAAGCTCGCTAAGTTTTTCTTTGGCATAATTAAGCGAGTTAAATAAATTTGTATTGAAAACACTTGTGCAGCTGATGAAGTTATTATATAATATGAAAGTATGCCCATCCTAATATAAAGGTCGTAGCTTAAAATTTTTTTTAAAAAGTACGTAAGGTCTCCGGTTTCTGTAAGAAAGGATTATGTTAGCTTGATATATTACTCTATTAATACAGTGATGAACAAAGCATGTTTACAGGTACGTAAATCTCTTTCATAAAACATGCTATTGAAATTTTCGTAACTATGAAATAATCAGGAGCAGTCCATACTTGAAAGAGGGTAAAGTCAGATTTTTTTTTAAATTTTTTTATGACTACTTTGAGACATACTTTTGAGTATATCAACCGGGCATCATTGATTTCAAACATTTTTAGTGAAATCTCATTGAGAAGTAAGTCAACAACCATGCACCTCCCATAGGCAAACAACAGCTCTAGTAATCCTGTGTTTAACCTGAAAGAATTCCTTGGTTATGCTTTTTGCAAACGCTGAAAATTCTTTACGTGTAAGTTAGGTGGTAAATTTTAGATATGCAGCTCACTGATAAAAGAACTAAATGCTTCCTGGGTGTAATCACAGCAGGAGTCAAAAAACAACAGAAATTGTTTTAGTAAAATCTGTAGAAACCATGTTGGGGTGTTGTTATTAAATTTTTGTTCAGGAATTTCTGATCTGATAGCTGTTTGTGGGTTTAGCAATTTTTATTTATTTTTTCATCAAACATTCGGAGACATAGAATATTCAGAATTAAAACTTTAGTCTAAAAAGTTTTAAGCTTATTTTATAATTCTAAATTAACGTATTTCCGTTTTCTGCTTCATATGGGCTTTAACTGATATCTTATCATATACCCAAGTGTCAATAAAAATAAAAGGACATATTCAGAAGGTGTTCCTAAAATTCGATAGTTCCATCAGATCGTATGTATCCATTCTCATATTAATTAAACTTTTGGAAACTAGTAGATTAATTGTGTTATTGAGTTTTATGTTTATTGTTATTCGAGGTGACGGTGATAGCCCATATCTTAGGGAAAGGAAAAAAAAATGTTTAAGAGAGTTCATTATTGAGCCAATATAATTCAAAGCAAAAGTTTTTAGAATGTTTGTCTTTCTGTCTGTATGTTTGACTGCGCATCACTTAAAATCTACTGAATCGAATTGAATTCAACTTTCCCCTTGCTTTACTAAACGTCTAACTTAATATCTTCAATATCCTTCATTTCGATAGCCCTTCCGGTTTCGTTGTTATAGTTAGTTAGTGGCTATCAAACGAAATGTGCTAATTAGTTCTGCAAGAATCGATTTGATTAAGTTCCATACCTGAACTGGCTTCGAAAATATGATGATGAAAATCGAACCCAGTCTTTTATATTCATAAGTTTTGAAGCGCAGCAAAGCAGAAAACCAGGTCATTTAGTACAACATAGATTTTTTTGGTCTCTTTTCATTTACATTATCATTTCTTCTCAAGTCCATTTCATTTTAACCAACCATCCAGCCTACAACCCTGGCAGCCTTAGTAGGCGATATCTCAATAGACACTTGGGCAGCCTATGGCCTCACATATACCTAGCGATTTCTATGATTTTTTCGGGGTTGACTTCTCGAGCTACTATTACGGTTCCAACCTCTGTCTCGGAGAAATTTGCTTTGGTTTTGGTTTTGACATGATTGTAGATCAAAAATCCTTGGCGATTTTGCATTAGTTCTTTCGTCCCACATATTCTCGTTTAACCTATCCTAAGAGCCTAATGACTTCAAAATTATAAAATAAAATTTTATTTTTTTGTTTAGAATAGTTATATATCAAAAATTGGCAAACTCAATTGATCAGTACCAAATTCGGTTTATATGAACACCATAAATAATACTAGAACAGTTGTTTTTTAATTCCAAGGATCATTTTCATAAAATCGAGCTTCATGCTATTTAAAATATGTACTTACTTGGAGTATAATCCATATACATCAACATATGAGATTTCCTTTCTATTACCTTAAACGCCTAGAAGTAGGCTAAACATCAATTTAAAAACTGCCTGACCACACTAAATAACTGGGCCAAAAAACCAAATTTCTTGCTACGCCCATAAAAGCATTCAATAAGCAACCACAAATGCTACGCCCACATTGCCGCATATAAGCACACACACACGCACACAAACATATCTATAGTAGATGTAGCTATAAAATTGGGCTCGTTGAAGCTGTAAATGCGTCACACATACAAACATAAACGCAGATGATGCTAATGCAAGCATTTTGTGGTCACAAATATATGTTTGTGTGCGTAAATTTTACTACCCAAAATAGTATCATAAACATACATTTGAGTGCGCACTTGCGTTTGTATTAGTGTTTGAACGTCTAACTGTACCAAACTTTCATTTTTGTTTTTTGCTATGAGCGCAGACTTTATTATTCTACCCGTACTCTTTGCATTGGGTTACGTGCGTTCGTATTAGTAAGCGTATTTTCTGAGGCAATTTGAATGAGTAGGCTCATTGTAATTATACCAAACGCGTTCCAATTTCTATTTTATGACCACAAACTCTCAACTCATAGCAGGCAAAGTCAATGGCATGCAATGAAGTAGATGATATTTGGAAACTGCCAATGGCACAGTAGCACTAACCGCAGAGGATATTATATATGTAGATTGGGTGCGCCCAATGCAAAGGAAAGCGAAAACGTCAAACAAGCTTCAACTGGGATTGCCTCCCTACTAAGTTTATCACATCAATGCTAAGCAGTTTGCGAAGCCTAAATCAGTCGTTTTCGTAGGAATAGTTCGTGACTTTATTTCTACTGCTGAATAGCCGCTAGCTAGCATTTCTATATACAGTTACTCACATAAATAAGTACACACCACTTTTTGGCAATTCTCACCAATTTTGGCTTCAGCAAATTTATTTTAATTAATTTCCTATAAGAAAGTTTGTCACGATCTAATACATAAACTATAAGTATTATTTTAAAAATGTATGAAAAATTCGCAAAACTTCTACGAATTTTAATTGAAATTTTCAAAAAAAAAAAAACCAACAAATTGTTGGAATAAAAAGCAATACTTTTTTCTCAGAATTTTCAGAATTTTTTTGAGCATGCAGATTTGTAGCTGATTTTTGACAATTTTTTTTTTGTTTCTGGGGACTCTAGGATATTCCTCCATATAAATTTATGAACATAATTTTTTTATATGGAAAAAAACATTTAAGCTCTTCAGAAAAAAAATTGCCAAAAATCAGCAAGAATTTCTTACGGACTTAAGACTTACACCTTATGATACCGAAAATAAACGGGCTACAGATCGGCTTGCTCGGAAAAATTCTGAAAATTCTGAGGAAAAAATGTGAAAATTTCCATGAAAATTCCTCGAAGTTTTGCGAATTTTTCATATATTTTTCATATAATTTATAGTTTTTGTGTTAGATCGTGACAAATTTTCTCATAGAAAACTAGGTAAAATAAATTTGCTGAAACCAAAATTGGTGAGAATTGCCAAAAAGTTGTGTGTACTTATTTATGTGAGAAACTGTACATACATATGTGTATATGCAAGTATGTGTGCCGAACTTAGAGATTAGTTGTGTAGCACTGCTCTGATTATTATTTTATTTTATTTTTATTACTAGGAACTTTTACGATATTAACTGCTCAAGGACTTATTTTATTACATCTTTACTTTGAGGTCCCATAAAACTTTTCTGCGCACTAGCTTTAGCACAGAAGTCTTTAGGAATAGAAGTACCTAAAATAAAAAATTTAGTTGGATACAGCATTAATGACGTGTGTTTCACACAATTTTTGCGAGCTTTCTGATAATCTGTGTAAGCTTTTTGGCGAGCTTTTCATATTATTTTTTTGTGTCTAAAAGCTTGTAACCAGACTTAAGTTTTTGGTAGTTAGTTTCGGTAGTTAGTTTCTTTTTAAAAATAAACTTTATTTTCGAAGGCCTTTGTTTAATTTAAAGAAAATACATATTCTTCTGATATCGTACGTCAAATAAACGGCAAATGGACTTACACGCTGCTGATTATTGAACGTTGAGCCCACCTATTGCACTAACTCATTCACTTTTCACAAAATTAAAATTTAAATCTTGAGCAACTCGTATATAATGCTCGACTAAAGTTCTCAGCAAGCTCTTAAAAGCTGCGTAGCTATAACTGTGAATATAATTTGTAATTTTGTAAATTTCATAATCTGTGCAATGCAGTTACAAACTAACTTATTAAAGATTCCAAAAACAAGGTTAGAGATCGCGCTTTAGCTCGTCGCACTAACTCCACATAAAAAGCTTTGAAAAGCTTTATACTTAGTTACTTTTTTGTAAACTTGTAGCAAAGTGTCGCGAAAGTATGCAATGCACTAGAATTAAATGTAATTAATTTTGAGTATTGCACTTTAACATTCGGTATTTTGTACGAAGTGTATGTATGTATATAAGTGGGCTGAGATGATTTCCTCTTTTCCTCTCACACTCACAATGTGTACTTTTTAAATCAAAGAAAATTAAAAATATAAAATGTTTACTCAACATTTATTGATCATACACTAGAGTTTTAACTAAATAGTTGATGAACTTGCCTAGTTGCAACGAAAAAACGTTTCTAAAGGCGTTCCATAACCTATAGGGTGGCCCCTTGAAAGCTAATGAAAATTCAGATATTGAAAAAAAAAAATTTTTTTCACGTTATTTTGTAATCTCTACATATTATAAAATTGTAACAGGTCGATGTCTGTACATTACAGATATTCAAGAAAAATTTATAGAAGAGTTCTTTATTGAGTCAATAGAGCTCAAAGCAACAGTTTTTAGATTTTTTTTGTCTGCCTGTATGTATGTTTGAACGCGCGTCAGTCAAAACCGGCCTATTTGAATTCAATTCAACTTTCAGCTTTGTATTACTAGACGTCTAATTTAAAATTTAAGATATCTGTTTTGTATATAACTTAACCGGTTTCGGAGTTATCGACTAAAATGTAGATTAGGGTGATGCCAAATATATTAATACGATATGGGTATCAAACGAAAGGTGTTGATGAGTGCTGAAATAAGTGATGCGATTAAGTTCCATATCTCAACTAGTTTCGGAGATACAATGATTGAAATTGAACTCGGTCTATTATAAGTTCTGAGAACCAACAAAGCGTGTTCGGATCTTCTAGTTTAGGTATAAAATCAGTAAAATAATTTTTTTTTTTTGTATTGAAAAAAATAACATTCGACACTTTTTTGTTGTGCTTTACAATTGTTGGCCAAAAGAAAAAATTTCTTGGATCGTATATGGCACAACATTTTTAAATATGAGTATATAATCCAATGGATGTCGCTTAAAGTTTTGAGTAAAATTTTTTCATATCGTTTTTGTAAAGTACCAATTCCAGATTCCCGCCAAGAGAAAAAAAAACTCTTTTTTTAAGTAAAAAATTTTTTCAGCCCCAGTTAACATTGCTATTTTGTTTTGTACTTTTATATCCTATTAATTGGTTCGCCTCCTATTGTATCATCTGAATATTAGTCCTCATTGCATGCCTGTGGCATATTGCCAAGGTTAGTCTTTAAGTATTCTCAAATCTTCCGTTAGTTTAGCCCTCATATGGTGTTGGGCTTTTTCGAGAACTAGTTCAGGTTCAATGGACTCCATAATCACTCATTTTTTGAGAAACGATTTGAATGTTCGTTACGCTTTCTACCTTCGCTGCAAAGTGCAAATGCGGTTTTATGAGCTGATAATGGTCTAGGTCAGCTTAAGGTCAGAACAGGAAAGTATTTGCCAAACACTGGTCTAGACACGATATAACTAATTTACCTTTTTTTTTGCTTAGTTTTGATGTAGAAGCTATCGAGGCGTCCGCCTTGTTGTATTGGCAGTTTGCTGACCAACCACACCGAATGACCCACGTTTAAATATGAGGATAGGTTATATCAAATTTTTGATAAAAAGTTTTGCGCAAAACGGGATCTCCCCTCGGCAGTAGTAGGCAACCCACCTATGTATTTCTGCCATTAAAAAGTTTCTCAGCATTAATTCATTTGATTTAGCAGGCACCGTTCAAAGTCGGCATAAAACATTTAGGTTCCGAAAATTTATAGGAAAAAATTTAGAAGCAAGACACCACAAATTGGAACAGAAGCTCCGACTTAATCTGTTCGGAGTTATATCGCGCCAAACTATTTTTATTATCACTAGTTAATGACTTGAAAAACAAAAAATAAATAAAAATCCTTCACCACCAGAAATTACCTCAAATCATAACTGCCAGAGAAAGCGCAAAATCATAGAAAACCAAAATGCTTGCTAATGACCGCTTAATGCAAAACTTCCTATTCAACTTTGTATTCATTTACATACAATTTACGCCTCTTTCAATCACGCTTACTACGATTACGCGCACATTTTAACGCCCTTTACCCACTTCTCTCTCATGCGTCTCGCAGTAATTAAGCGACTGTGCGCAATGCAAAACCAAAACAAGATGATGAGCGAGAAAGGTGTGTGCGCGCTTGTGTTTGCTGAATTAAAGCAACTACATTTAACATGTAATTTTTATGTAACTATATATTTTTCTTGCTCGCGTAAAATGTGCACGAGTAGAGCGGTTTCTCTACGAGAGCAGGTAAAACAGTCTGTGGATGCAACACCAGCAAGACAGACATTGTGGCAGGAAATTGTATGCGTGATTTCTTGCCACTTGCAGGTCGTTAATGTGTGCTCACAAGTATTTTATTATAATTAATTTTTTATTTTTTTATTTCCTGCACGCACAGGTTTTTGATTTATGTATATGTAAAGGCACACAAAACGCACACAGGGAAAGAACGCGCTGAGCAGGCCCTTTTATACAGCACAACGACTATGGTCGGTGTCGTTAATGGGCCATTAGTGTGGCCATTTTTATTCTATTTCATTTCACTTTTATATCTGGCAATGCTTTAACCATCTTTTTCATACCACAAAAAAACTATTTGCAAGCATGTGTAAGTGTGCCCGATGGCATATATTAATATTGGTTGCCGTTAATTGTTATGTGCGGCAAGTGCAACTGATTTGCTGTTAATTAAGCATGGCAGCAGCTGACAGTATTATAAAACAACATAAAAGCAAAATAAGAATACAAAATATATAGGGTGTTTTTTTTACAGGTTTGTTTTTCGAATAGAGATAAAACTGGCATTTTGTGGTCAAATCTGGCAACTCTAATGTCATTTATGTTCAGTTTGGTTTGCCATTTCATCATGAACAGGTTGACAAAAGAACAACGCTTGCAAATCGTGCAAATTTATTTCGAAAATAATGGTTCAGTTCGCGAAGTTTACCGTGAGCTCCGTCCATTTTATGGTCGACATAATCGTCCATCAGAGCAATTAATTCGCTTAACCATGGATCGTTTTCGCACTACGTTTACTCTATGTGATAATACGCATCCGCAGAGACGTCGAACAGTGCGCACCGAAGAAACAATTGCCGCTGTAGAGCAAAGTGTTGAAGAGGACCCGAATGAATCGATTCGCCACCGTGCACAGCAATTGGAGCTTTGTCCATCAACTTTATGGAAGATTTTGCGCAAAGATCTTGGCTTGCGACCTTACAAGATCCAGCTTGTGCAAGAATTAAAGCCGCGAGACCATGCAATGCGTCGTGATTTTGGTGTATGGGCCGAAAATGAGATTGATTTCGATGCTGATTTTCATCGCAAAATTTTGTTCAGTGATGAGGCTCATTTTTGGTTGAATGGCTATGTCAACAAGCAAAATTGCCGCATTTGGAGTGAAGAGAATCCACATGAGACCCTTGAAACGCCATTACATCCACAAAAACTGACTGTTTGGTGTGCTCTATGGGCTGGTGGAGTCATTGGGCCATACTTCTTCCGCAATAATGCTGGAGAGGCAGCTACCGTTAATGGAGACCGGTATAGAGCCATGATAACCGGCTATTTTGTTCCCGAATTGGATGGCATGAATGTGGATGAGTTGTGGTTCCAACAAGACGGCGCTACATGCCACACAGCGCACGTCACCATCGATTTATTGAAGGAAACATTCGATGAGCGCATAATTTCGCGGAATGGACCTGTCAATTGGCCACCAAGGTCGTGTGATTTGACACCATTGGATTATTTTCTTTGGGGATATGTGAAGTCGCTCGTCTACACCAACAAACCAGAAACGTTAGGGGAATTGGAAGCCAACATTCGTGGCGTTATTGCCGACATACGGCCCCATATGCTCGAAAAAGTGGTTGAAAATTGGACCTGTAGAATTGGATTTATTCGAGCCAGCCGCGGCGGCCACATGCCCGAAATCATATTTAAACATTAATGGCATAAAATTATCCTTCCAATAAAGCCAAATTGATGGACCTTAAAACGATTTTCTTGTGTTTTATTTCAATTCGAAGTTCTATACCCCTAAAAAAAAAACCCTTTACATAAATAAAAATAAAAAGGGAAAAAATAAACAACCAGCAAACGGGTAAACTGACAGCTTGCCATGTTGTTGTTGGCCAATTAGTCCATATTACAAGCAAGGCGAAACGGACTACAAATGGCGCATATTTTAGCATTAACTTATAAATGTGCCCAGCTACCCAAGCAGGCGTATATTCCTAGCAGCTCTTATCAATGTAAATGTATACTAATCAGTTATTTTTGTATTGGGACGGGGCAACTTTGAACAAAAAAATTTATTGAAAATTAAATTTTTTATGTTGAACATTTTGAATTTTTTTATGTTATTACCAGAGTTCAAACTGAAAGCAAAAAGCGCCTAAAATTATGCACTATATTTATGACTAAGTGAGTGTAGAGTTTACGAGTAGTGTGTCTTGGGGCCGTAACTCGTCATTTAAGCTACATGATTTTTCTAACTTATTTTGAAGAAGATATAACATATATAAAATAATACCCGTATGCCATAAGCTACTGAAATTGGTCAAACCCAATTTCTAATTTTTGCAAGCTTACTTAACCAAAAACCCCATTGTGGCACTATGCAACCGTCTAATAAACTTTTGAAACCGTCACTGAAAAAAATTAGAAAAGGTGCATATTCTTACTTTAGTTTGTTTGTTTATTGGCGGTTTAAAAATTATGCTATGCGGATTGATACCGGGAGCACTGGGTAAGCTGAATTTGTGGAAGGAGACCTTAGCACTCAGAACTAATTCCACAATAAAGCCCAGGCTTCAAAATATAACACCTCATAATAATTATTATAATTATAATTTATTAAAAGTTCTAGCTAGTTTATCCATATCAGTTCGGGCCTCACCATTCCAGTGCTGCCACATTTTTCCAAAGTTGCTTCTATGAGTTTGCAGAGCTGGGTATTCGTGCAACCGAATGTTGGGCAAAACGTTGGGACTAATTTCAAAGCTAATTGCATGGATGCTCAAATCGAGGATTCAAGTACTGGGTTTGCTGGGAAGCAGACTAGTAGTAGCAGTAGGCTCTGTAGTACAGAGCCCTTGAAGTTGATATTAAACATGCCCCAAGTCGACTATTTTTTTCTTCTTAATAAACGGTATGCTATTGTGTACCTAATTTGTGGGAGTTCTGATTGCGTTTTCATCACACTCCTAACAACTTTAGTTGGCTAGGAGTGCCTATTTCCAAAAAACTCTCAACCATCTCCAGATCTATATGGCTGCCGGACTCAGACAAGCGTGTTACTATCTGAAGTACTTGATATCTAGGAGTTATTCAAAGCTTTACTAATATGTCACAGCTGTAAACTTCTCTTGTAGGTAGAAAGTGTCGACCACCTACTATGCGATTAATGGATAGAGCAAGAGAGGCAATGAAAAACTAGACAAGGCACCAATGACATGCAATTATATTTAAAATCACAAAAACACTACCAAATTTTTTTATATAAAGTAGCGATAAAAATCGACCCGTCCTAATACACAAACAATTCTCTCTAGTGTGTACTTAATTTCCAACTTTAATGTGCTCTTACTCATTTGCTTCTTACCTTTATAAACTGAAATGTTGCTATCGGCGGTAATCGTTTGCTTTTCGGATAGAAAAAACTGCTCGCCGGATGTGCTGGGTAGCGTGCGGTTATCCGATAGATTACACCTTGCGGTGATGTTGGCCAATTAGGTGCGGTAAAGGTGAAACCATTATCAGTGCCTGCATCGAGTGGATCCATTTCAATGGTCACGGTGTCAATCCAAGAGCCGCCAACGCAGAGCTATAAATAATGAAATGGTTTTAATATAATGATTTATTTTATACCATTTTTCATATTTCATAGGTATGTTTTTACAATAGGGTGGGTTGAAAAAAATTTGTCACGTTTGGCATGGGAAAAAAACAATAAATAATAATTCACTCGATATTTTAAAGCTCCTTAGATTTTTCTATAGTTAAGTCATACTTCTAACGGAGCCATTTTTTTTTGTCCAAATCGGGGAAAGAAAAAATTCATCTGCCCAGAAACGATTTAAAACCAGTTTTCCGTTGGAACTATCACATTTTAACAATTATTTATAAAAAAATTTGGTGGGTCATGTCAAAATGTATACTAAGAGCTGTTTTATCTTAAAGTTGTTTGTTTTGAAATTACAAATTGTACCCCAAAACTGAGCGAAAAAAACCAACTGACAAAAGTGTATAAATATTCGATAATTCATTTTTTCTCAAGTATTTCTATTTCATATACTGCTTTTTGAAACTTGACTTTGAAGGTAGCAGTTGCGCCTAAAATTATGAATCAAATTTTACTAATACTGTCACGTGAGGTTAATACCATCATTAGAACCAGTTAATTTCTATCGGTGTTAAATATTGTATACTTTCAGGCAGACAGCGAGTAACTTATAATACAGGGTGGCGCAAAAGTCATCCTCCTATCAGAAAATGCTATAAATTTTGCGATTGGCCCCTAAAGTCAGTTCTGTTTTGACATTTGTGAAGTAAACATATGCGAAATACACGTTAATAAACAATGTTACGCTACACTGCTCCAGAACGCGGAATATTGCTGACTATTTATTTGACCAATAATCGGTCGGGGCCAAACGGTTACTGTGAATGGTGAGCGCTACAGAGCAATGATCAACGAGTTCTTTTTGCCGCAACTTGATGAATTGGGATTGGAAAACATGTGGTTCCAACAAGACGGTGCAACAGCACACACTGCACGTGCCACAACCGATATGCTGAACATCGGAAGCTTACTTTTGCGCCACCTTGTATAAGTTAATATATGGCTGACTTTCTACTTATTTGTCTCTCCTTCAAGAATAGAATAAAGTGCACAGTTCCAGAAAATGCCTAAAAGTATGCAATATCCAATCAACAACAAAAGTCTTAAATTAATTATTATTTATATTTCGAGTAACATCTTTACCAGAGTAAATATCAACAAATCAATTCAATTCAAACAAAATTTGTAATTTACCTAACTCTAATTGTTTGTATTGCTAAACCAAATGAAGCTGTACTTGCAAAGCATACTTTCAGGAGCAATTTCGCTAGGTTAAAACATTAATTTTTTCTGTACCAAAACTCATTTTGAATATTTTACGATGTGTGCGCATCGCATTAATTGGAAAGGCATTACTGCCAGCTTAAGGATATCAAAAATAATGCTCACTCAGAGCGATTACAATTTTTTCCAATTAATATGAATTAGTCTATAAGTATGCTTTAGGTAGATACAGTATTGTATAAAGTCTATGCCATTGATGTAAATCGTAGCAAATAGCATTAGCAAAAAACGATGCGGAACGAATTAAGATTGAATGAGTGCGACAGAGGGATGGACTGAAGCAGGAAACTCAATAATGAAAAAGAGAAAGAGAAGAACGCAGCTTCCAAAGCCGGTTAGAAAAATTAACCAATGTGATCTGGTAAAATGTAAAAGCAAGTCTACGGTCAACTTGTAGAAATTGTCTGGCTGGAGTGATGGGAAAGTGGAACTTAAGAGGCTTGCTTGTGGTAGTTAAATGTAAGAAAAAAACTCAACATTACTGGCAGGGGAGGTTGCTTCTATACAGACTGATGCAATCAAATTGATATCAAAATCCAAATACAAATCGAAAGCAATTGAACCTGAAGGCTATTGATGACATTGAAGTTACAGAGAGGCAACATCGTTGTCATTACACATCACAGCAATAACAACAAACATGAATTATCAAACAAGCAACCATTACGAGACAACACAAATGTGCACAACTTTGACAGACAATGCAGACGGCGTAGAACGAGAATTAGTTAAACTGCGTTGATCAAAATGTTAATATGACAACTTTGACTGACGTCGATGGCAGTGGACAATAACGAAATATATGTTGGTTTGTGTCGCATGGTGGCAGTCAGGAAAATTAATGCAATCCATAAACTACCACCATATCAACACTAACAGTCACGTCAATCGTTTGTATTATTATTTTTTTTTTTATCTATCTGTCATTTCTTTCTCCACTAATTCCATATCAACCCACTCAATCTTCGAATTCTTTTCTTCTTATGCCACAACTGTCACAACGCATTTCATTTGATTGGTTTGTCCGCATGCTTCTTGCTGTTAGTGTTGTTGTTATTTATATATATACATTTTTTTTTTTAACCCACGCCTTTTCACCATTAACAAGCACTTTACCATAATCTTAATGATAATGTCGTTGTGTATTTGCCACTGACAGCGCAGCACGCAACTCGCCTTGGGCTATTGGTTGTCGTTTACCGCGTACCGCTATTTTGCATCAATAATCAGTTCAACACGCATTCTCAACCACAAACGCTTGCGGTTCTTGTGGTGTAAGCAATAATGTCGCTTACTAATAAATTGGTTTAACATTTCGTATTGGTGGTACGGCAGACGTACAGTTGTCTGACATATAACGGGTTATGGTGTAGTTTTGGTACAGTTTACACCAATACAAATTAGTATGGTAAAGTCACACGGGTAGTTCCATGTCTTTATGTGTTTCTAATCGCGACAAATTATTATCCAATTTTATAATGTCTATATTGTTGGCTGATTGTAAGCCTGGAAAAGTTGCTATATCAGCAAACGACTCAAGAAGCATCATCTCAGAACTTTCGTAGAAATGGTACACATGATATTATAAGACATCATATGATATTATGTGATATGATATGATGTAAGCATAATCAATTAATATATTGGAAGACTAGAGATAGTTATGTGATTTTACGTATGAGGTATGATAGGATATGATATGGCTTCACATGGTATGATATGATGTTATATGGCACCACATTGTATGCTACGATGTGATATGAATATAGTTAATCAATATATCGAAATAGTAGTAGTTGTATGATATGATATGGCATCACATGGTATGATACGATGTGATATGAATATAATTAATCAATATATCGAAATTGTGGGGGCAACTATGTGATTTAGAATATATGGTATGATATGATATGCCAGCACATGATATTATATGGAGTTATATTCCATCACACGATATGACATGATGTGATATGGATATAATTAATCAATATATTGAGTATTACAGATAAGCATGTGATTTTGCACGTGTGATATAATATTATATGGCACCATAGAATACGTCATGTTATGATATATATCAAAATAGTAGAGGTAAGTATGTGATTTTACGTATGTGATATGATATGCTATAATATCACCATATGAATATAATTAATCAAAATAGGTGTAGTATGGGGTTTTGAACTTTCACCAAGAATAAAAAATAATTAACATATACTCGTATGGTATGAAATTGAGATGGAATGATATCACTTTCATATCTGCCCTCCCTTACCCACTCACCTGAAACGAGTCTACGCCGATAAACCAATCGGGTGATGGTACAATTCGCGTCATTAGTGACACCAAACTGTGATTGCTATCCACAAAGAATTTTGTCTCTTGCCGTCCAGCGCCCGTCAATACTGCGGGTATGTTGAATTCATCAAAAACGCTACGTTCACCACCAACACCACCACCACCACCCTTCAACGAATTTACAAAGCTGCCAAATGAGTTTCCGTTTACGGCATTTTGCATCTTTTCATGCATTTGTTGTTGTTGTTGTTCACCAACAACACTATCCAGCACATCACTTTTGCCTGTCTCCGAGAATTGTTTTACGCCCGGTGTTGCCTGTTGGCCGATATGATAAAGCGCATAAGAAGAGTCGTGGGTACGACCTGCAAAAAAGTGAGAGAGAAAGGAAAACAAAAAGAGATAGTGAGTAAGTACTTAAAAGAGCTAAAACTTTAAGCTTACTTTTGCTAAATATTAAATGAATAAGAATACATAAATTAATTAAGCAGACAACTTAGAGTTTTCATTCAAAGTGCACAATTAAAAATGAATTTGCGAACGTAGAGCGACATGCCGTGTAAAAGAGGATAGCGAACATCGAGCATACCTAAGAAAACACGAGAAAGAAGTTTTTTATAATATCAGCAAAAATGAAAGCAACCAAGAAAGCAGGAATAATTGACGCACACCACTTACATAAATGACGTGCGCTGTGGGGGAGAAAATTTGACATGAAAGTGACTTGGCAAAGCACCGCTAGCCGCTTAAGACAATGGAAATAATTAAAGAGTTGATGAGGCAAGTTGAGGTGATTTTCTGTTATTTAGCTCAGTGCTGGCAAACTACTGTCGGAATATTTCTCAAAAACAGCGAGGAAGCTAAAATGAACATAGTTCAATAAATTGTGAGACAAAGGATGCCTAATTAATTAAATCACGAATGCTTAAGTGGCAAAATGAGATAAGAGATATAATGTGAAGGTAAGGAAACAAAAGATATTTTTCTAGCGTTTGTGGTGGAACACCAGGTACTTAACTGGAACATTTTGGCTAGATAAGATATTTATGTATTTATACATAACTAATTTGTGATTCTTCAATACATTGTTTGTTGCTACTAGTTTTTTAATTGATTAATAATTTTTGATTTTAATTTATTAGTTAAAAAAATTTTTTGCTCAAACATTTTGAACAGGTGTACTGATTGCTGATATTCAAGAAAATATGGTAGTAAGAAACAATATTGAGCTAATAGAATCCAAAGCAACAGTTTTTAGAATTTTCATCTGTCTGTCTGTATGTTTGTTCGCGCATGACTCATAAACTGCTGAATATAACAGAATGCAACTTTCAGCGCTGCATTACTCGATGTCTATATTAAAACTTTATATACTACGTATTTCGGTAACTGAACCAGTTTAAGAGTTATAAACAAATATGTCGACCAGTGTGACCCAAAATATGTTAGTACAATATGGGTATCAAAAGAAAGGTGCTAATGAGTGATGCAAAAAGCGATGTGAATAACTTTCATATCTAAACTGGGTACGAAGTTAAACGATACAAAACGAACACAGTCCGAGAGTAGCTGAATTTTAGTAATAATAATAATAATACAAATAAAAATAACAATAACAATTTTCGAAACTAGTTTCCATCTGAGTTGAAGGTTTGTAATACGAACTTTTGTTAATTTTACACGCACTAAGTTACATTCTACCCACTTGCTAAGCAACTTTCATACTATATTTTGCTTCATTAACAGCGCAGCTTGTGACTCATTATCATTATCATTTTCCTTTTGTAGTACGAAGCGCAGACCATAACAAAGGTAGATTGCAGAAAATTTGAGTGCAACAAGCGAGCAATCAAATATCTTCACAGTTAGTAAGCACTTAGAACACAGAATATATATATGAGCAATGCTGACTTGGCTGAAATCAGTGGAAACTGCGTGCATTGCGAATTATAATGAGTGTGATGATAATGAGACAGAGCTAAATTAGTGCTAATACACATTAGGGTGGGTTGGATAAAGATTTGTTTTTGCCTTAGCAAGTGGAAGGATTTCAACTTTGTAAAGAATCAAAAATGTAATAAAAATTTAGCTCAAACTTTTCATACGGCTTACCCACCCCTGCGGGTTAGGGGTTTAGAACATGCCCGAGGTAGGCATACCGATCGTAAGAGGCGACTAATATGCATTAAGATAATGACGTGCAACTCGATGGTTGATCTACAGATATGATGCCTCTCATTACCCATCTTCTCTTTCCTTATGGAAGGAGGGTTCACATGACCTAGAAGGTTGAACTGGTCATACCAAATCGCCACCACTGCAGTCGGGCAGTACCGCAAAGGAGTACCGGAGCGTACCGGGCTCATATCCGGCAAAGGACTGCCACTTTCGACAACACTCCCCAAAACCTTCGGATAGTGTTTTTGTCGTTACGAACAGCAACAACATACGGCTTACCCGATTTCTAAATAAATAATAGAAACAAAAAGGGTAGCTTTAACAAAAAATTTATTGGAATCCGATCTGTGTCTGTTCGAAAAACAAACAAAAAATCAGAAATAGAAACAAAAACAAGTATTCATGAAACGAGCTCAAGGCAAAGAATAATAACTTTTCACTTTTTGAATTTTCATGAATACTTGAAAATGTACAGGCCGTAAATAAACAAAAATTGTTGGTATAAAAAAGCAAAAACAAAAAAGAAATATTTTCTTAATTTAAGTAAAAGCTTAAAAATTATGCTGCACTTTAAAGAGAACAAATTATTTTCCCAAAAAAAAAAAAAGTTTCAACCTACCCTAATCCACACACAGCCCCAAGTTATCAAATGCATTCATTAAACAAGCGAAACTGTAAATCAACATTTAGCTGACATAGAAATGGAGGCAAGTGGGAGAGTGAAAGCAACTGCAATGAAATGCTAACTGCAGCAAATGCTCTAGCACAGCAGGTGGGCATGTAGACAGTGGGACTTAGACACGTACACGCAAGGTAAGATGCAAGTGCAAAATGCGTTGCTTTGAAATGTTTAATTATCTAGATAGTAGGGTGAAATACAGCTGAAACCAAAACATGTTTGTGTGTATGTGTTTGTGAACGCTTGGTGCTTAAGCAAATTTCCGTACCACGCTCAGCTAAAGCGCATTGCCACAAAATTAAGCAAAGCAGTACAATTTCGCACACAGTTTCAATGTGCTGCTCATTTGGTGCAATGCATGCTTAGAAGAACAAAAACTTATATACCCTGAAAAACATGCGACTAGTCTGGAAAAAATTCCGAATGATTCGGAAAGGAGCATGCCATATTTGTTTGAACATTCGACATTAGGAGAATGAGTATGATACGACTGATCCCAGTCCTTTCCAAACTGTTTATCGTTCCGACATGTCCTGCTACCCCTATGAGTATGTTACAAAAATGTATATTTACTTAAGTAAAGGGTGTTTTTTTAGGGGTATAGAACTTTGAATTGAAATAAAACACAAGAAAATCGTTTTAAGGTCCATCAATTTGGCTTTATTCGAAGTATAATTTTATGCCATTAATGCTTAAATATGATTTCGGGCATGTGGCTGCCGCGGCTGGCTCGAATAAAGCCAATTCTACAGGTCCAATTTTCAACCACTTTTTCGAGCATATGGGGCCGTATGTCGGCAATAACGCCACGAATGTTGGCTTCCAATTCCCCTAACGTTTCTGGTTTGTTGGTGTAGACGAGCGACTTCACATATCCCCAAAGAAAATAATCCAATGGTGTCAAATCACACGACCTTGGTGGCCAATTGACAGGTCCATTCCGCGAAATTATGCGCTCATCGAATGTTTCCTTCAATAAATCGATTGTGACGTGCGCTGTGTGGCATGTAGCGCCGTCTTATTGGAACCACAACTCATCCACATTCATGCCATCCCATTCGGGAACAAAATAGTCGGTTATCATGGCTCTATACCGGTCTCCATTAACGGTAGCTGCCTCTCCAGCATTATTGCGGAAGAAGTATGGCCCAATGACTCCACCAGCCCATAGAGCACACCAAACAGTCAGTTTTTGTGGATGTAATGGCGTTTCAAGGGTCTCATGTGGATTCTCTTCACTCCAAATGCGGCAATTTTGCTTGTTGACGTAGCCATTCAACCAAAAATGAGCCTCATCACTGAACAAAATTTTGCGATGAAAATCAGCATCGAAATCAATATCATTTTCGGCCCATACACCAAAATCACGACGCATTGCATGGTCTCGCGGCTTTAATTCTTGCACAAGCTGGATCTTGTAAGGTCGCAAGCCAAGATCTTTGCGCAAAATCTTCCATAAAGTTGATGGACAAAGCTCCAATTGCTGTGCACGGTGGCGAATCGATTCATTCGGGTCCTCTTCAACACTTTGCTCTACAGCGGCAATTGTTTCTTCGGTGCGCACTGTTCGACATCTCTGCGGATGCGTATTATCACATAGAGTAAACGTAGTGCGAAAACGATCCATGGTTAACCGAATTAATTGCTCTGATGGACGATTATGTCGACCATAAAATGGACGGAGCTCACGGTAAACTTCGCGAACTGAACCATTATTTTCGAAATAAATTTGCACGATTTGCAAGCGTTGTTCTTTTGTCAACCTATTCATGATGAAATGGCAAACTAAACTGAACATAAATGACATTAGAGTTGCCAGATTTGACCCCAAAGTGCCAGTTTTATCTCTATTCAAAAAACAAACCTGTAAAAAAAACACCCGTTATATTAAATTATAGGCTGTAGAGATGAGGCCTGAATTGTGGACCACTCTCTTTAAAGATGAGACATGTGACTTTTTGCAGGTTAAGTTCATATGTCTGTTTGTACGAATTTATGCTCTAATTAAGAATATCGAAATTAATTTTTATTTTAATGCGGTGCCACTTTATTTCAAATATTTTATCTTTCTTCACGCCTTAATATTTAATTTGGTTTATAGCGGATATGTTACTGGCGAGAGAAACGCTTCTCTAGTAAGCTCGTGGTTTGAGATATTTAGAAAATTCGGAGTCTTGCTATCGATTTCCAAGTTACCCAAAAGCGCGCTAAAGACTTGCATTTTATATGTATTATATATGGAAAAACTGACTCTAAGCAGCATAACGCTCAAGAAAATTTTTAAAATTTAAACTGACTTTTTGGAAATTGTTCTATGACAATATTTATCGAGGTTCCCTTTATTTATTAATTTATCACACAATACTCTGCCTCTTTTTTTAATTTTATTTAAATAGGGTCTAATACAATTTCCACCCTATTCTGTTTTCTACACCAAAACAAAAAAGCTCATAAAACGTACAAAAAACTTTGACATCCCAAAAGTATATTCTAGCGCACAACGTGACGTATACGCAACATACGCAAAGTTAGCAGAGATATAAAGTAGAAACTTGGGATGTGAATAAATAATCGATGTTTACCTTAATCTTTTTTTTTTTAAGATCTATTTTTTTGTGCAGATTTTTACAAAAATAAACATCGATTTTTAATAAATCGATTATATCACTTAAACAGTTTTAATTGATTTTTGTAAATAGTACGAACTGTCCGAATAAAAAATCGATAAAAGGCAATCTTAATTCTATTTAAATATTAGGTAACATTGAACAATTGTGGCAATTGAATTAATAGAAACAGAAAATCGTCCATTTTGTTATTTTATCATAATTATTGGTATAAATAATTTTCAAATAAATTAATAATTAATTCATATTTGACTTACACATCGAATATAAATTTTTCGCATAAAGTTATGAACAAAAATCTATTGCTTTCCTTAAAAATAAATTGATCACTTATCGATATTGGAACGATTTCCGTCATCCTATCTGTAAAGAAAACAGAGAAATCGCGTTTTCCGCGTCAAAGACGCATCGAGCTTTGTCTAGCAAATTCATGTTACTCGTACGCCAAGGCTACCTCTTTTTCTGATTTGTCTCTGACTAACTTCAAAGCATTTCTTTGAAATATGTTTCACTTTTAAATACGAAACAGTTTCTTCTCTATATTGCTAAAGCTAAATTGAGCAAAATTGTTCCTCTTCGAAACGTGCAAAGCGAAAAATATATTTTAACTTTTGTTGAAAGTTGAAACAAAAGTACTGCAAAAGTCGAGTATGCACATTTAACTAAAGACAGCATTCACAACAGCAAAGAAATACTTTACAAAGAAAGAATATAAAATAAAAAAATTCAAAAATTGTATAGCTAAACAAAAGACAAGAACAGAAGTACCAGATAATTTGGTAAAAATAGTTATTTTGGCAAGTTAAGAGCAACTGAAACAAATAAAGCTTAAAAATTGTATAGCCGAAAGAAAAATATGTAAAAAAATTTATTTGTGTACATTTTTGCTTGCAAAATATTAGCTTTGATAAAGCAAAGTAAAATAAAATTGTGCAAATGGCATCGAAGAATTGAGAGAGAGAAATAACTGCAAAGAATTAAAGAAGTCAGAAGCTATGTATGCACTTTAGAAAATGTTTCGTTGCATAGTTCTTGTATTTTGCTTTTTGCATTTGCATTTATCGTTGTACGTGGTCCATGCAAGCAACGACTCTTTGTGAGCTTTCTTTGTCGATGTTATAGCATCAATATCGATAAAAACAAACTCTGAATTTTAACTCAACCTTATTCTTTTCAATTTTTATTTACTAACGAGGAGTTAAAAGTAACAGGTTGCTATCATTGAACCATTGAAATTTTACAATTTATAATTTTAACAACGAAAACTAGAGCGAAAAATATTATGTGCGCCTAAAAGTATGCTGTTTTTCGTGTGTCGTCTCTTACAAACCCCACCAAACATAGCTCACTACCTCTGCCATCATAAAAACTTGGATTCCACCTTTATTACAAGTTTTGTGTGCTATATTTGTAAGGAAAACGTTAAGCGGCTTTTAAGCAAAACGCATCCTCTCAGACGTCACACCAACTTAGCCCAGTCATTTTAGGCAATTTAAAATTCCTAGTCTACGAAATAATAGTGAGCTGCATATTAATTTCATTTGTTGCTCAGAAAAAATACATAAAACTAAAAAACCTTAATACAATTGTACAAGAAAATATAAATTTTTAAATAAAAACGCATTTTTAAGGAATTCCAACAAGGATCAATTTCAAAATCCAAATTAATCCATTCACCTCATGGTTCTTATTTTTTGATACATTATTAAAAATTATTTTTAAATACTTATTATTAGCTTTGGTTATCTTTTTATTTAAAATTTATACAGAATTAAAATAATTTCTTTAATTTTACTTTTAGTTTTATTCAATTTCTGTAGCTGAAAATGTTAAAGGACTACTACTGACCTAGTAGCATAAATGAAATTATTTGGAAACACAAAGGCACATTTGAACACATACATATAAGAAAGTATGCTTGTAAAACTTAATGCAACATACAACTTTCCATATCTCTGTATGTATGTATGTGAGCCATTTCTTTAACTACCAATTGCGTCAGTAGCAGACGTCACTGCTTAACACAAAAGCGGGCAGGGCAAGAGTAACAGCTGCTGCATATCAAACTAAAGTCGCTTGATTTTTTATACCTTTCATGATTTTGTTATTGTTTTTCTCACTTACTGCTGTCCCATTGAAGTAAGTTGCCATTGTTATTATAACAGAAGTCTTTTATTATTTATTTTTATTTTATTAAAATTTAATTTTATTTTTTTATTTATTTTTTTTTATTCACTTTTTCTGCAATGACTTTGTACACTAACAACAAAAGTAACATTTTTATGCGATTCAGTAAAGTGAAACTGCATTGAAAGCAGCTTGTACGAGCACACGTTATGACATTAAAATGTATATGATCCCGAGACACATTGGCTTATATACTCATACACTTACAATTTTATGGCTCACGTAAGTTTCAGTGCGCACACTTACATACAGCATGTAAGCGAGAGTGTAACATATGTTGCTGTATGCTGTCTCACTCTGCTTTTGCTTGTTAATGTCAACTCTAATAAAAGTTAAGCGCCACAAAAATGTGACAACAATGAACGGAAATATTCTTACATGAGCAGCAGCTTATGAGAAAATAGCAGTAAGCAGGAAGCAGATTAAATTAACTTTTTTATAACAACTATAACTACTTGTATTATACATGGATGTATGTATGTGTATGCTCAGATTGGCATAGCTTAATGAACTTCAAATAATGTCAAACGAATTAAATGAAGTCGTATGAAAATTTTATAAAGACGATTCGAGGGCAAAATTTCTTATGTTATAATAAATCAAAGTAAGCTAGCCCATCCGTGGTTGTATTAATAAATTATAAAATAGTAATAGGTTTTACATATTTAACAAGATAACTCGGCTAAAAAGTAGATGAAGTCAATCGGTCATTCTCAAGCTAGATTTTTTTTACCCTTAAAAAATGTCATGCATTGAGTCATGATTTTAAAAATGCCCTAAAATTATATCTTTCATCAGCTTAAATGAAAAATTGAAATAGCAGAATCAAACATACAACACCCATGTTTTTGATAAGTCCTCGAACGTTTGCATTTGGCAACTAGTAAAAGTAACTTCAACACCATCTACTAACAACTGAAATATTTTAAAAGAATACTACTTTATGATTTTGAGCAAAGCTGCGTCATTTACTTTGTGCTTGTTAGACATTTTAGGCAAAAACAAAATGTGAGCTTAAAAAAAGGTAAAAAAGTTAATTTTCTTATATTTTCTTTTAAATTCCACTACCACAAACAAATTTTTCAATTATCGAAATTGAGTAATTTTGTAATTAACTAATTGAACTCGACTAGAAAGTTAAAAAATTAAATAAATTTTTGGAAAAAAACTCATATTTTTTAAGAAACAAAAACATTCTTCTGAAAATTTCAGGATATCTTTAGGTATATAAGATGCATGATACAAAAAAAAATTAGGGCATACAATTTTATGTCGAACTATTACTTTTTTCGATTTTGAAAAATCTAAAATTAGATATTTTAGAATATATTTTTTTCACAACATTTTATTTTGAAGGTGCCAAAAAAACGAAAAAAACCCTTCCCAAAATTTCAGGATATATTTATATCTAAAGTATAATACAAAACAAAATCTGGCTACAAAAAAACTTTTTAATGGTCGAAACTGATTAATTTTGTGATTAACTAATTGAACTCGACTAGAAAGTTGAAAAACTAAATAAATTTTAAGATAAAATTTAAAAAACTCATATTTTTTAAAACCCAAAAATCAACCTTTTTAAAGTTTCAAAATAGTTTTAGATATATCAAGGCTAAATTTTTTAATGTTTTTTTTTCACAACATTTTATTTTTATTTGAAAAAGCCAAAATTTGTTTTTTTAACTACAGTATTTTCTGAAATATTGAAAAAATAATATCTACAAACCAAAGAAAAAAAATTAAACCTAGAAATTGCATAACTTTTAGAAAAAAAAAAAAAGTATATGTTTTCTGTGACAGAACTTCATTTTATGATAAAAGGAAACTCTTCACCAAATTTTATTCAAATCGAAAGGGGTCGATCCCAACTTGACCCGAAAAGACCTATATTTTTTCTGAACTCGTCTGTCCTTTTCTTTCATATAAAATAAATGTCGTACATGCGCTCTTTTAGCTTCTCAGTTAAAAGAGCAACAGTTGTTGTTGTAGCCAGTCACCTAGTTTTAGAAGAATGTTTGCATATAACACAAAATTGCTCAACGCATAAATCAACTCACAATGTCGCCTTTATCACCTGCCATGTTACTAGTTTTCGTTTACACAAATTCCACTAGTAAGATTTTTTTTTTAATTTTCCATTTCACACAATACAGCAATATTTTCTCAGTTTTACTTTTCTTATATGTGGCATGCTCCAGAATTTTGCTCGTAACTTTCTTGCATAGTTGTCTTAGCTGTAATGTAAGTTTAACCTGAATTTACGGACTTTCCTTGTGTGTTCAACAAAACTTTTATAATTAATTAAAAATTTACTTGCTACCTTTTGCTGAGCGCTTGCATACTGGGTGACTGCAAATAACTCACAAAAAGAATTTGATTTTTCTTAAACAAATTTCGCAAGTAAATTTGTTGCTTTAGTAGTTAGTGAGGTGAAAAAAGGAAATTAAATAGAAAAAAATTTTTGTTTTCTTTTGAAAGGCCTTTTTCGTAAGTGTACGAGTGTGTTTTTACATAAGTTTGAAAGTTACGATCATTTTTACGCACTCACATTTTACTTCTGCATTTCAGCGCACGTTCTCAATTTTCGTTACACACTTTACTTTTCGTTTGACCTCGAACTTTTAGACTTTTCTAGTTTAAACTTGATTTTTTTATTGTTTTAATTTTTCTTAGGTTTTTGTTTTTGTACTTAATACCCCTGCGCATTTTGTGTGATATGTGACATTGAGTAGCGCTTTATTTTGCTGATAATGTCAAACTTTGGCTTTCATCCTCCCATAAAGTAACTATGCCAAAAAGTGTTGTTATTTTTAAGTTATTATGCTAAATTTTTTTAATATATTTACTTTTACATATACAGTATACACAACTAAAAAGTTTAAGATATATTTTCTTTGTATGAAGTTAGAAATTAATGCTTTTAATTAGAAATAAATACACTGTACGAGAGCTGTTTTAGGCCCGGAGAGATATATCTCGGGCTTCAAGCAATGAAAAACAAAGTCGATATAATATAATAATATATACATTTTAAATATTTTATAAGTTGATCCGAATTTTTATAAATAACTAAGAATTATTCCTTGAAATGTTTATTAATCATTACAAGTTATACTGCTCTAGTTTTTTCAACTTTTTTTCTCTTGAGACCTTGCTTGTTTCATGGGATTTTTAAAGAAAAAAAATATTTTCTAGGCTATGTTTGCAAAACGGTTAACACCGTTAATATCAGCGAATCCAAATTATCTAGAAATTACCCATACCATGTATGTATGTCGGACTTTTCCGAACCGAAAAGGCAAATTTAGAGAAAACCGCCATAGCTTTTGTGCTCTTCCGAAAACTACTAGCCTGTTTCATCAGAAAAGTTCTGTTAACCAGTAGTCTATCAGAACGATGGTTTTTGGGTTTTTGAATTTCAATTAAAAAATCAAGCACACGGCTAAAAATTTTAGCCTAAATTTGAAACCATTCATTGGTTTAAGCAATTTTTTAAACATTTTTGTAATAAATTTCAAACCATTTAATTACCTACACCAGTTTTGAATTTATTGCGAATAAGATTTAAAACTGCACTGAAAAAAAGTCTCAAATTTTTTTAATTCCTTTTTATTTATTTCTGAAAGCTTTCTCAAATCATTGAATTTTTGTCATTACAGTCTTGTGTGCGCCGTAGCTAGTGGATAGAGCAGACGGCTCTGCTGCGGGAGCGTCGGTTCGAAACCTGCCAACTAATACAAATGTTTTTTATGTTTTTTAATTGTTTAAGACATTTCTGGTGTAAAATTTAGACTCTTTTCTTCACGGTCATTTGCTCGAAACTGGCACAATTTAAATTCTAAACCAAATTTGGTTTGGACATTAGTAGCCCGGAAAAGTTTAAAATTTAGGTTAAAATTTTTAACCGTGTATGAAATCCGGTTCCGCGCTATAAATATTAATAACATATATGTAATACATCTATATAAAAATAAGTACATGCATAGCACAATCGCCAATATCGGAGTGCAGAAATAAAAACAATACAACGAGGGATGTGATAAATGAATTTAACAAAAATGTTAAATTTATTTTTAAAATATCAAGAGCCAAACAAATTATTATATAAAAAAGCGAATACATTTATATAAGATGAATTTTAAAAATTAAATATTCAGAAAAATGCCAAGATGATAGGGCACTTCTCTCACTCCAGAAGGCTAAGAAAACAGAAAATTGTCTTACATTTCAATGCCAACTTTTTTAACGCACCTATTATTAAAAATTATAAAAAGAAAAAATTAATACTGTTTTCAATGTTCTGGTTAAAAAATTGGTATGGCATTGGGTGTAGAAAAAGTAGAAAATATTTAACATGCGTATTTATTTTTGGGGTGTAGAAAAAATTTGGTAGTAAAGTGGAAAGCTGTCTTTGTTTTTTAACACAGAGAGAATATCCCTAATGATTCATTTTTATTTAAACTAATAGTTGAAATATTAGGATACTGCAATTTTGAGATAATATTTTATAACAGAAAAGAAACTTTGTAGATTTCTTAAGCCGCTCGTTTAACAATTTAATATTATTTAAAAAAAATAACAATAATAACCATTAAGTCAACAATATAATTTCTTAAAAGCATGTAGTTAGATGTTGTTTTTCATTATTATGTTAATAATAATCTAGTAACAAATATTAACAAAAAAATTTCAATTAAGAAAATATATAAAATTTTATGAAAAACTTTACTAATTTCCACAGAAAACATGAGATCAGAAATAAAAAGCCACAAAACTTTAGCTCGCATGCACATTTGTCATAATTGTAAAAATAAATGCTTTTGTACGGCAAGGTGTGCGTGGGCGTTAATCGCCGCACTTGGTACACATTGACTGGCAGCTGGCCACAATGGCAAATAAAAAATAAATCATTGAAGCAAGCATTTCGCAAATGAGCGGCAAAAATGTAGGAAGTCAATTTATTTTGGTTTTTAATTCATGCTGATTTACCTATATACTATATAGCACTCATTCATATATTAATTAAATTTTTACTTGTTTTTTAATTTCATTATACGCTATTTCAGTGAAAATATATGAAAATAAATTTATTATGGCACAATTCATTTATATATATGTTCAGCTAGGTGAATATGCGTGCAGCGAACCTCTGCCACATATTTAAATTTATATTTGATGCATAAAAACTTGAGATCGTGGAAATAATTTGCATTTAAATAGCACACAGCTGCGTTTGAGGTTGACCTGAATTAAAAGAGAGCACAGCAGTTGCGATATATGTGTCAGTCGATACCAGATTTGCGTACAAACATATATGTTTTATGAATCAAAATTATGTGTGTGTATACTCATTTATTTAATAAAATTTTTTTACCGGCATATTTTCGGGAGCTGACTGAAAGCATATACATTCTTGGGAACTCTAATTCTTTACTTAGTGTTTATTTTGTTCGAAGTAAAAGCCTGCAACCAAAGCGCCTCAGACTTCTAAGGGTAAGTTCTCTCGTATTATGGAGGTAAAGAAAATTGATATTTCGCGCCTACTTAGGATAACACACCTCTTAAATCGAGCAATACAATGTATTTTAAGAAAAATAAATTCTCAAAGGGCGTGGTGCGACTTCAATTCCACTACATACCCTTGAGTCGAGGGGTTTCCGAAAATGGGGTTTCCAAAAAATGTAATTTTGCTAAGTCAGTGAGATGTACGTGCTTTACAGTTTCTTCACAATTCTTCTTTTTCGTATTTCAATGGCGCTTAACCGTCTAACCGATTTTGGCTGTCGAACACAGTCTCCTTCGGCGATCGAATATTGCAGCTGTGATACGAGGTAATGCGTTCCACTACAATGAGCACTGCAATTTTTATGAATCGTACTTCGTTGGGCGAGTTCCACATAACACTATACAAGACTGCAATCGCTTAAACCTATTATAAGCCTCTCTAATCCACGCCAAGCTTATCGACGTTATCATGTTTCTGCTCCTAGTCCACAGGATATTTTTTGATGAGGGCGATATTTTGCCATTTTTCAAATCTATCCTTAAAGGAAATAGATTATTGAAGTCCGTATAGAATACTTTCTTAGCACAGATGTATTTCCTTTTAATTTGAATACAGGAGTCATAAACATCTAGCAAAATATTACGCTCTTTCTGGAGTTGTAAGTTTTCAGTCCTAAATGAACCGTGAAATGCCGTTTCCTTGATAAATAGAAACTCCCTAGGTCATTATCTAATCCCACAACAATGAGCTAGCGAAAAAAATTTGGAATTTTGGTTAGTGCCCTGCCCTTGGCTGCTACCGCTGAGCGCATAACGGTATCTGCTTATCTACTCAGCTTCCTTAAAGCTCTCTATATGATTCCCCTCATCACCGGCGACCAGATACGAGTAGTACTACTACACCATCCGCATGGGCCCCTACTTTAGATCCGTTGCTGTAAATATACTGTATATAACACAAAGCTACAAATATGCTATGGCAACACTATCTCCAAGCATGAAGCTAATCTTTCGCTAGAACCAGTTTGAAATAGAATTTTTAATATCAATGGTATAAGAGATTTTCTAATGCTTAAAGAGGCTCACCTCAATCGTGCTGCTTAAATATTTCTTTCAGCATTGTCACATACTTAATAGGTCATAACAAAAATTAAAACAGTTTATATAAAAGAGCTTTTAAATTTTTTTAAAAATTCCTAAATATGACTATTGTCAAAATTTGACTAAATACGACTATTGTCATAATTTGACTAAATATGACTATTTTTATAAATTTACTAAACATGACTGTTGTCATAATTTGCCCAAGTTTAGTTTATTATGACTATTGTCATAATTTTCCTAAATATGACTATTGTTATAAATTTACTAAATATGATTGTTGTCATAATTTTCCTAAATATGACTATTGTCATAATTTGACTAAATATGACCATTGTAATAATTATTATAATAGTCATTATAGTGAGTTTGTTATAGTTCAAGCCAGCTCTATGCTTGTTGTTGTTATTGCTTGTAACGACAAAAATTCTCGCTGAATTTTTTGGGGAGTGTTGTCGAAAGTGGCAGTGATTTGGAAGATATAAGCCCGGTACGCTTTTACACTCCCTTGCTGTACATACCCGACTGTCGCGGGAGCCATTTGGTACGACCAGTGCAACCTTCTAGGTCAGGTCCCCCCTCCTCCCGCTTAATTTTTCCCTATAATTTGTGTGATAATATACCTTGAGGCGGATTTCAATTGCTCAGCAGTCACATTAACTTAGGACGGCATTCCACCTTAAAATATACTTATCCGTTTAAGCAGAGAGCAGAGGAATATCTGAGTAATATCATCCAATCATTAATTTTGAAACCATTCCACTTAAAGTGTAGAGATTATTAAATTTGAAAATCATAAAGCTCTTTTCACCTACTTGCTAGCATTTGAAGCTATTTAAAATCAAAATGTTTAATAATAGGACACCTGACCTCACCAATGTAACCGCAATACCGTCTTCTGCTACAAATCTTTTAATCACCACAAATCAAGCAAATCGTGTAGAAAGCAGCAAGAGCATAACGCGTCTTTGCCAGCCGCAGTGAAATGGTAGAACCCACATTTGTATGTATATTAATTACCAATGCCAAAAACGATTCACTATAGCCTTAGATTTCTATCCCTGCAAAAAATGCGACTAGTCTAAAATGAGTCCGGAATGAATCGCAAAGAAGCATGCGACGAATGCCAGTTTAAATCTCTTTATATGATTTGAAGTGATCCCTTTGGTTTGAGCATGTGCTATGAAGAGACTAATTGGTCGCTTCTATGCCCGAAAGGGTATTGTCGCACAGATTCCCTTTTTCTCATACTGGTAGGATGGGACAAGTTTACTTTCAACACCTATAAGTAGGCTAAAGAAATTAAAATCGACAACTACACCCATAACGAAATAGTTGGGAGCAATTGTAACCGACTGTAGGCGAAACGCATTGATCGCGGAACACTCTGGCATATAAAATTCTGTTACTTATGTATAAGTGCATGTCCATATTAGTTAGATTGACAAAGACATTAATTAAGTAGCGGAACATTAAGAGCGACAGTTTTGCCTCAAAAATACCACTTTGATTTGTCACAATTGAGGCGCATATGCAGGCATTTCTGAGCAAAGTTGTTGCTATTATTTTAGTGGATTGCTGTAGCTATCACAGCGCGCGATAACCAACACCCTCGCATTTGATGCGCTACATACATATACAAGGTGGCGCAAAAGTAAGCTTCCGATGTTCAGCATATCGGTTGTGGCATGTGCAGTGTGTGCTGTTGCACCGTCTTGTTGGAACCACATGTTTTCCAATCCCAATTCATCAAGTTGCGGCAAAAAGAACTCTTTGATCATTGCTCTGTAGCGCTCACCAATTACAGTAACCGTTTGGCCCCGACCGATTATTGGTCAAATAAATAGTCAGCAATATTCCGCGTTCTGGAGCAGTGTAGCGTAACATTGTTTATTAACGTGTATTTAGCATGTGTTTACTACAAAAATGTCAAAACAGAACTGACTTTAGGGGCCAATCGCAAAATTTATAGCATTTTCTGATAGGAGGATTACTTTTGCGCATAATTTGGCAAAACGACATACCTGTGCAGAGGTAAAACATATTCGTGGCATAATGGGCAAATTGCCAGCTGCTGTGGCTGTGTTGATGATTAATTTGTGTCATCACTTACATACCTATGTATTTACCGTGCAATATTTAACATATTTATTTATATACTACAAACATATTTTTATATGTAAAAATATTTTGTAAACATGAAATATGCACACCTAGATTGTAGTAAAAATATATGTATATACATATATATACATATAGTAATAAACATTTTTTATAAGTATTAGTAGATCAATTTTCTTGTCGCAAACCGGCAAATGACTAAGAAATTTGTGAAGTATACGCCGTACATAACTACATATGTTCGCCCACAAGTGTAAATATATTTACAAAATATATATAACACTCAATGCTTATTCATCACAAGCAGCAGGCATGAACTAATGCTAGAAAATAGAGCGTAATTAATTTAAAAATTTAAATCCTAAAATTTGTTCACATTGGCACTTAAAATATTTATTTACTTGCGAATTTTGGTATGCGCGCCATATTAAAATGAAAAATTGTGTGCAGCCACAAACTTTTCAAAATCGCTAAATGTCTAATTTTTCACAAAAAAAATTGATGTTTTTCTCGTATTTAAACCGAGAAAAGCACATTTATTTATGCCAATTCTAAATTCGCAAATGCAATTAATATTTCATGTATCTGATCTCATGGCCTTGGTTTTTTAAACTACTAAAACTCTTTGCTAAATTTTCAAACAAATTAAGCTGCCATTTCGCTAATGGAATCAATTAATTAGTTTTGCAAATCAAATAAAAATATTTGTTGTACATTTGTATTACTTAGTTGCAGTAAGTTAAATATTAACTTTTTGGCAAATCAAATGTGTGGCGTAGGAATAACATGGAGCTTATGTCTACATATAATAAAATTGTAAAAGGTCGATGTCTGTACATTGCAGATATTTAAGAAAAATCGATGGAAGGGATCATTATTAAGCCAATAGCAGCCAAATCAACAGTTTTTAGAATTTTTTTCTGTCTGTCTGTATGTATGGTCTCGCATCACTTAAAAACTGCTGAATGGAGTTGAATAAAACTTCTACCGCTGCATTACTAGACGTTTATATTCAAATTTAGGATATCATTTGTTCCGATAGCTTCATCAGTTTCTGAGATATCGACCGATTTGTAGACCACGGTGACCCAAAATGAGTTTAGTACAATATGGGTATCAAACGAACGGTTATAATGAGTGCTGCAATAAGCGATGTAATTAAGTTCCATATCCCATCTGGTACGAGATATAATGATTAAAATCAGACTCAGTCTGTTATTAGTTCTGAGACGCACTGAAGCGGGCCGGGTTCACTAGTTAAAAAAAAGGATTTATTTTATGTACTAAATTACTTAGATCCCTACTCTGGCCTGATTGTTTTTATGAATCAATTCCAACTGCTCTTATAATTTATTATAGGGGAAGTTAAAACTGAGCTTTATCAATTGTTAATTGTCAGTAGTAGCCAGCCAGTATCGGGCAACTACTCTCCATTCGCTGCAAAAAAATCAACAATATCGCATAAGATTTTGTATCTAGCGAAAGACTGCAGATATCATAAGTCTACCATCTAAAATTATGAAAGGCAAACTTAAAAATTAAATTACATAAATTTTTGCATGTTAAGTTAAACATAGTTGCCAAGTTAAATATGTTTTTAACATAAATTTTTATGCCCTAGAAACTCAACCACATTCACTTTCAGCATCACAAAATATCCTTGAAGCGCCAAGTAGAGCGTTTTAAAATTACACTTAAATACACTCATAAACACAAACACGCGTAAATGTACCCTGCAAAAAATGCTATTGGCTTAGGATGAATCGGAGAGGAGTCGCGAAAGAGCATGCGACTAGTGCCAGTTTTTGATCACTTTATGTAGGCTAAACTGATGCGCTTGGATTAAGGAATATCTATGAATGTAAGATTTGTGCTATTTTAAGCTTTAAAACGGATTGTGGATCAGATCAGATTTGTTCCCCTAGTAAAAATATATTTTCCACGCCTAAAAGTATGCTGCAAAATTATTCCAAATATACCCATAACGAACCAGTTGAGAGCTCTATAGACAAAAGTTATTAAAAGCGGGCCAGGTTCTTCAGAGTTCATGTTCCAGATTTCTGCCAAGAATATGCACTTATCGACATGTATAAGTATGCATAAGGCAACATGCAATAAGCTAAATATCATTAGCATACTTTTAGGCACTCTAAAAGGATGCAAGTATGTGTTATTAGCCTCGTTGCAACAGAGTAAAAATGCGTTAATAAGTATGCAACGCTGAATGATGAATGAAAATGAAGACGTTGAAAGTTGAATGCTATGAAAATATAAACGTCGATGATGCCATTAAGAGAGTCGGATTATGACGCTGTAGTTTCTAGTTTTAAAAGTTAATTAGGGAAATGCTAATACAGGCAATGCATATTTTAAGGCGCGCACGTGCAATTTGCCCCTTTATACAAATATTTAATTTTATAATTAGCAAAATACGGAAGGTCTTTACACACGCCTGTAATGTTGCTAAGTTTTATACAGTTACGAGGTGTGTTCAAAAAGTATCGCGAATTTTGTTTTTTTTCAAAATTATTTATTTATTCATGAATATCTATTTTGTCCCCTTCAAAGTAATCCCCATGAGATATTATACACTTGTGCCAACGGTTTTTCCAATCTTCGAAGCACTTCAAAAAATCATTTTTTGTATCTTGTTCAGCTGCTCCTTCGATGCCGTCTTTATCTCAAGAGAAGCGTAACGTCGTCCTTTCATGGGCCTCTTCAGTTTAGGGAACAAGAAAAAGTCACAGGGGGCCAGATCTGGGGAATACGGTGGCTGCGGCATCATTAGTGTGTTGTTTTTGGCCAAAAAGTCGCGCACAAGCAACGATGCGTGAGCAGGGGCGTTATCGTGGTGCAAAAGCCAATTTTTGTTCTTCTTTGCACATCTTCTCGGCCTTCTGAGAACATTTTGTACCACCGATAAACGTTGCTTCGGTCTAAGGTAGCTTCTCCGTATGCCACAGTCAACATTCGGAATGCATCCGCGCACTTAATTTCGTTTTTCACACAAAATTTGATACAGGTTCTTTGATCCATTTTTTTGAATAGGTAAAAATCGAAGACGATCCAAAACACGTGCAAGCAAAGCAGCTGTCAACAATTAACTGAACATTCAAAATGGCCGAGCTTGTCGGCATAAGTGAGAGACATGAGACCAACATAACGCCACAAAAAATTCGAAATTCGAATATACGTAACCAGCGAAAATTCAAAATTCGCGATACGTTTTGAACACACCTCGTATGCATAAAGTAAAAGTGCGAAGTGCTCATTAGCCAGTTTTTGTTGTGCCGGAAAGTTTTTATTTGCACGTTTAAAACTCACTTTCATTTGCGCAGGTCAGACAAAAATTTTTCAAAAGTTTGTTATGCGTACATATTTGTAACTTATGGGGTTTGAACAACATGTGTTGGAAATTTAATATTGAAATAAATTAGTTAATTTAAGTTAATTAAATTAAAAGGTTTTCGTCACTGGAAAAAGGAGTAACAACCTTACTAGATAAGGAGAGTTTAAGTTATGTTTTATTCTGATCTGTAGACATCGTACAGCTTAAGAAGGATGACTCTACTATAGCTCGAATTGCAAAATAATAGTTTAAAAGAGAGATATGTAAAATAAACTTGGGTTCAATAAAAAATATCAGTAAATATCAATAGAGAGCAATGGCAAACAACGGCTTAAATATAGGTGACAATTTATTTTGTTGTTGGTTTTATGGTCTGTTCATTTTTGATGAACAAAAATAAAATCCAAATGCCACACGAAAATGAGAAACCAGAGAGCAACCTAAAAACTGTCAAGAGGCAAAACTCGACGGTTATTTGTACAGCACGACTAGAGTTTATCATTAATGTCAGTCATGCTACATGCACTTGAGTGCCAAATATTAAAAGCACTCATTTGCGCTTAAAAGCAAGCACTTATTGATGTTGCACAGTTGGAAAATGGAGCAAATGTTATAAGTTAAAAAGCAAAAAACAAAATTTTATGGAAAATATAAACACTTTACAGTTGTATTGACAACATTCTAAGTCTTCTACAATTAAACGTTCTATATACATATGGTTATCTATATGCACGTAAATGGACCCTTGCGCTTTATTTGCCCTGCAATTTAGCCCAGTGCTTCTGTTGCACCTTCGTCCGACAGTTATTACACATGTGCTTCACATTTTGACGTTTTAGTTGGTTTTTAGATGGTTTTTTTTGGCGGCCGAAACATGACCTGAATAGGTGCGCAGTGCTCTGATGTGTACAACAATTTCCATTTATGTCACGTGACACTATTGCAGATATGCAACAAAAAGAAACAAAAATACTCAAAGGCGCATACGGGAAGGAGGGAAGCTCTGAAGTATGAAGACCTATTATAGAATTATAGAAGGCAGAAATGAGATATTTCAGAAACTAAAGATATAAAATAAAATAAGGTAAAATAAGATAAAATAAAATAAAATTTAAAAAAATATAATACAGTAAAATAAAATAAAATAAAATAAAATGGAATCAAATAAAATAAAATAAAATGGAATCAAATAAAATAAAATAAAATAAAATTAATTTAAATTAAATTAAATATAAAAAAATAAAATAAAATAAAATAAAATAATATATAATAAAAAAAAAATAAAATAAAATAAAATAAAATAAAATAAAATGGAATCAAATAAAATAAAATAAAATGGAATCAAATAAAATAAAATAAAATAAAATTAATTTAAATTAAATTAAATATAAAAAAATAAAATAAAATAAAATAAAATCAAATAAAATAATATATAATAAAAAAAAATAAAATAAAATAAAATAAAATAAAATGGAATCAAATAAAATAAAATAAAATGGAATCAAATAAAATAAAATAAAATAAAATTAATTTAAATTAAATTAAATATAAAAAAATAAAATAAAATAAAATAAAATAAAATACAATAAAATAAAATACAAAAATAAAATAAAATAAAGAAAAATAAAATTAAATAATGTAAAAGAATAAAGTGAAATATAGTAAAAAAAAAAATTTTTTTAAATAAAATAAAACAAAAAAGATAAAATAAAATGAAATAAAATAAAATAAAATAAATTAAAATAAAATTACATTAAAATTAAAATTAAAATAAATTAAATTAAATTAAATTGAATTAAATTAAATTAATTAAAAAAAGAAATCAAATAAAATAAAATAAAATAATGTAAGATTAAATAAAATAAAATAAAATAGAATAGAATGAAATAAAATAGAATAAAATAAAATACAATATAACGAAATAAAATAAAATAAAATAAAATAAAATAAAATAAAATAAATTAAAATATAATACAATAAAATAAATTAAATTAAATTAATAAAATATATCAAAAAAAAAACTAAATTAAAACACAAAAGTTTAATTTTTAAATGTCTACTCTAATTTAGTTATAAGCCTCACAAGACTTCATAACGAAACACCGAACCACATGCCCGAGGTAGGCATAGCGGTCGTAAGAGGCGACTAATATGCACAAAGGTAATAACGTGCAACTCGATGGTTGATCTACGGATATGATGCCTCTCACCTCTCATTACCCATCTTATCCTTCATTACGGAAGGAGGGGTGACATGACCTAGAAGGTTTCACTGGTCATAAATCGCTACCACGACAGTCGGGCAGTACCGCAAGGGAGTACCGGAGCGTACCGGGTTCAAATCCGGCCACGGACTGTTAATTCGACAACACTCTCCCAAACCTTCGGGGAGTGTTTTTGTCGTTACTACAACAACAACAACAACTTGGTCCAGCGATGAATGAGGACAAAACGAAGTACTTTCTGTCATCCTAAGTGGAAAATCAATGTGGGATCGTTTTTACCTTGATATGGCTAAGTGGTTTCGACTATCACAACATAAGCACAACTGGCGAGTTTTGTTGAATTTGCTCAAAAAAAAGTATATGAAACATTTTTCCGAAAAGAGTCCTTCGAAACGAATTTTTGCATACGCCGTTGAACACCTTCACGCTAAATATTGACACATATTCACACAGTGTTTGATATTTATGTAAACAGATACATACAATATTTGCACATCTGCATTCATAAAATCTCAACTCCAATGACTCGACTGTTTGGCGCATTCAAGTAGGCTGAGGCTGTCATGTCAACTCAAATGTCATTTCAACTAACATTTTATTCATTTTTATACAAAATATTTGCATACAATTCAAATTTGTTGCTCCCAGGGTTGCAATTTGATGCTGTTTTACCGGCTGGCAAGCCAAAGGCAACCTGCAGCACTTGAATATATCTCACATGTGATTTGCATACAGCACAAGTGTTGTTGGCGGCTATATTTACATTCTGAATTTTACACATACTCAATTACTTAGTCTTATTCTTTTCTTGTTGTTGTTGTGTGAAGTGCAAACACAGATCTTTTGAATGACAATTGGCAAATATTTTTGACATTTGCATTTATTGCACTTGTCATACAGGCAGACAAACGACTTTTATTTAATTTTATGTTCTTTTTGCGCCCAAAAAGTATGCAACACAATTCTTTTCGTTATTTGCATAAGCTCAAGTGCCCTAAAGTATGTTGTTCCTGCTGCTGCTGCTGCTGCAGCGCTTACTTTGTTGCAATAGCTATACACAAGAGAGAACTAGCGCAAAAGAGAGGAAGAGAGATAGACGTGTTGTGAAAAGAAATTGATTTTGCAGATTTTGCATTCACTGTAAACTTTTATTTATTTTTATTTGTTTAGCATACGAATGGGTTACGAGACTACCCATTGCTGTCAATTTATTTTGGAATGTCTGCATGATTTGTATATTTGTATAACAAGTTTTGCTGGTTGCATATTTTCATATTTATAATATTTACTTTGTTTATGCACATAATATCTTAGCTTAATACATATACATTTGTAAATTATGAGTTCAATTTGTTTTGTTTTACTCATAATACATTCAACTGTCGGATTTAGTTGGTCTTTATTTCATAAATAATTCATTTAAAAACTTTTTTTGTCTAAGCGTTGATACCATTTTGTGGTTTTCTTCAGATTTCTTCTCAGTTTAACATTTAATAATTCTACCTACAAGTTTTAGCGGATAAACAACAACTTATTATCTACTCAACACGCTCTGTGCCATTCCTCTTTCTCTCTTTTTCCCATCTTCCTTTATTTCCTAACTTATTCACTAATATTCTCTGTCTGAGGTACTTAGGATTCCACCAGCAGCATCTTTCCCTTTCTCTCTCTCTCAAGCAGTGCTTAACAACTTGACACAAAGAATTTATATTTCTCTTTATTTCATGGCATTCTTTCCGGCGTGGGTTGGAAATATGTTTTGACAGTTTTAGCATTGCATTAAGTTGTCGTGATTTGAATTTTTTGGCATATTTAAAGAACACCAAATTTTGTTGATTATATAAACCCAAAGAGACTTTATGGCTGCTCAACAAAAACAAAAAAAAAGAACAGAAATTTAAAATTAGCTTACTTTGTTTATAAAAGACTTAAATGTACTCACTGCTTAAACCCGTCGCATTTTTAGCACACAGTTTTCGGGAGGAAACCAACGTATGGAAAAAAGACTGAAAAATGGAGTCTAGATAGAGACCTTATATAGCGACCTTTTCTCTTAATACCGGTTACTTCAAATGTCGTCCTACTAGGTAAAAAGCCAGGCCCGTCAACCATCAGTGGTAAGAAACTGGGTCAAGTGGCCTGAAAAAACTGTATATAAAACACCTTGTGTACACATTTTCGCCTTTTACGTGCAGTCTAAAAAACCCTGCATGCTTTTAGGCGCTGTTGTTTTCGATTATTAAAATTATCTGTTTTCAGTTACACATTCCGGAATATTTTTATTTAGAAAATGTATTCCATAATCTGTAGCTAAAGGCAATAAAAGATAAACTGTAGATAAAACGAAAGTGAGTTATTGAGGTATTGAGTTTGTGATCTATAGGGCTCTCTATTGTTAGTGTTAAACTATTTTTTTATCGCGAAAAAGGATATCATCTTAGTTTCTCTGATACATACCGAGCTGCTTTTTTCAAAGTTCGAAAACGCCTAAAATTAAACAATATTCTGACGCTATCTAAGATAATATTATTTAATTCGCTGATTCAAAATCGCACAACAACAGAGGTTTTAGTTATAATATATATCCAATACAGACAACTGGACCTCTCCTTAAAGTAACTTCATCTCTAGGTTACTTCCTGCCAACTACAAACGGGTAAAAATCTGGATAAACAGGGAGCAGGGGGTAATTGTTTTCGCAGAAGTGATTTTTTAACCAAGTTCAAATTGGTTCTCTGTGTAGGTATGAGGCCTCAGAGGCTGCATACTTTTAGGCACTTGTTGGTCTTCATACAAATTCTATATACATTTCAGGGTTTTCGTTAGTATTCAAGAAAAAAAAAATTGGGACGTTGTTGGGGTCTAAGTTTTAACCTCATCAGAAGTTACTGCTCAAACACTCAATCAGATAACTGTTAAGTTACTCTCACTTGAGTTGTACAGCCTTCAGTTAATTTTTATTAAAATTCAAGATTTTTAAAGCAGAATCCTTGAGACACCAACCATGTTTGACAGATGTGGTTCAGACTACCTACACATACACACGCTCCCTCTTTTTTAACTCTTTTCTTGCTTGATTTTCGTTCTTTCATTTTCTTTATATAAAAATTCCCAAACCTTTAACAGAACTCATATGTACTCATGCGAGCTTATGATAGTGGCAAATGAGCCCAATTACGAGCGCGTATGTATATTTTCATTATCGACATGATTTCGGTATTTTTGTGACTTTCATTTACACAGTTGCTGTTCCCACATATTCTGCTCATACCTTCTTCATAAAACCATAATGAGTAATAATAAATTAGTATGTGTTAATTTAGTCAGCCAAGCGTCTTTGCGCCTCATTTACGGCACACTTAGAAAGCTTTTTAGATGAGGGTGGTTGAAGCTCTGTTGTTATCTTCCTTTCGTATTTTTCTTTGAATTTTTGCGTCTCTTGATTGTTGCTTATCAAATTTTTGTGTTGTTTACATAACGCTGCGGGTGTTAATTAGCCTAAAAGTATGTTGCTTTTAATTAAGAGCCATGCGCGAATGGTGTGTGAGGATTGTTGTAATTTCGAAGGCTTTTAGTAAGCTTAGAAGTGATTGACGGCTGAAACGTGGTTGGGTTTCTTTCCATATTTGATTGAGTGTTGGCTAATAATGTAGTTAAAGGGCGGAAGAAGGAAGGGAGGAGAAAAATAAGTACGATCACGTTAACTCTTTCTAAAATTTCAAGTGTTGATATTAGTTCATAGTGGCAGGTTTATTTAAAATCCATGGTCACAACCAATAATAGCATAAGAGGACCTAAGAAAAACGTAATATTGTTACGAACTCCTTCACCAGCCCACATCAAAGGATTTTGCTGAAGCAGTTTCATGTTAAGTTGCAAAGTATATACTTTTTCCTATCCCGAATTAAGCTTTTATTGCTGTTACCATAGAAGTAAGTACCTATTTCATCAATTTCAGCTATGATCTGGTGCTTCGCATCCACTCATTAATATAAATTGCAAAAGCTGTCAATACTAAATTGAATGAATGTTCATACTGAGCATAGCATGAAAACAGGGTTGTATTCCAGCTGAAGTATTTCAGCCAAAAAGTAGGCAACAAACGCAATAAAAACAAATTCACCGCAACATGTTCTAATATTTATAAGCCTCAAAAGGATTGGCGCAATGAACGCTTGACCGAAAAAAAAAACAAAAAACCCAGAGAAAGTTATCGAAGTAAGTTGGAGCCTAATAAAATAAACCGAAAACAACAACAACACTGAAGGAGTTTTGTCACTACTAACCCACAAACACACAAATCTTCATTTCCACGCTACGACGCTCATCAATCTAAAAGGATTTGTACAATAACGTCACTTAATGTGTCAATATTTACAAGTTGTTGGAGATTAAGGAAGGGTTAGTCAAAGGAGTTGTGGCGTATATGGAGGCAGGCAACTGGAAGCAGTGAATGGGCGGTAGGAAAAGGGAAGTAAAGTTGAAACGTTGACAATGGCAATGACGCTGTGATGTTGTTAACAGCTAATGTCAATGTAATAAATAGCCGGGGCTTAGTGTTTTGAGTGACAGAAGATGGCCTTTGCATACTTAAGGCTCAAAACATTGGTGCCGTTGGCGTATCGCTATAGTCCTATCCTTAACGTAAGAGAAAAACCAACATGCAATTGGTCGGTAAGGTTACTTTACAGATAGGGAATCAGGTTACAGCACCAATAATCGATTGCATTGTTACTCATAAGGTTGGTCGAATCAGCTGTTTTATAAGGTTACCGATAACGCACCAATAACTTGAGCTTAAAGAGTTTGGCTGCCTCGTATTGAATTGCAATTGATGGAAAAAATATAGTTTTGAGTAGTAATTAAAGGATCATTGCAAAATACTTTATTATTATATACGATTTATTATCTATCTACCAATATTAATAATTTTTATTAGAACTATACTTCTTTTGATTTTTAATACTTTTTATTAATTATTAAAATTTTTTGTTTAAATAGAAAGTGGAAAATTTGGAGACAATCGTCAGATATATATACTAGAAAACACGGCAAAGCTGCGTTGCTTCTGGGCACTTATAATAGACTGAGTAAGAATTTAAACATCGCATCTCCGAAAACAGTTGAGATATGAAATATAATCACATAGGTTATCGTGATACCCCATATTGTGCTTACACATTTTTGTGCACCATAGTTTACACGTTTATCTTTCCCTTTAACAGTGCCAATAAACCCAACAACAATAGGGCATACTGGACTACATATTGGATGAGGGATTATTATTGGAATAAGGGATATCTTAGACTTTAAGCAAGACGTCTTTTAATGCAACAGTGAAAGCTCCATTCAATTGCATTTAGCGATTTTTGAGTGATACACGCGCAAACATACAGACAGAAGCACAAAAATTCTGAAATTGAGTTCTATTGGCTTAATAATGAACGCTCTATAAATTTTTCAGTTACAATTTTATTATAAGTAGAGATAATGTTCCTTAAAAGTCAAGTAATGACTTTTATCAATGATAGTTGAAAGATGTTCCACCTAACCTATGTCGCTACTACTCGTATAACTTATTTCCCCATCCAACTTGAACGGCTTGTTTGACATAAACTTCTGGCTACTAACTATAGTAGTTGAAATAATTGCGGAGCATACTTTCAATAAAGTTGTGTCCATTTTGATAAGACATTTGACTGCATGGCGATTGACACATCACGCCAAATATCCAAATATACCGAGCGGTTGTGGTGGTACTCATAAATGTCAATTATATTTATTATACCTTTCATGAACATGAAATGGTATTATAACTCTGGTTCGATATTTGTAAGCATGAGAAAAAGAAGAGATAGACCCACTAATAAGTATACCGAAATGATCAGGGCGATGAGCTGAGTCGATTTAGCCATGTCCGTCTGTCCGTCTGTTTGTTTGTACACAAACTAGTCCCTCAGTTTTTGAGATATCTTGACGAAATTTGGTATGGAGCCGCCATTTTGCATGAGATTAATCATTTGTCGGAATCAGCAAGATCGGAGCAATACAACGCATAGCTCCCATACAATCGATAGTTTCGATAAATGGGTTTTGGGCTATAAATTTTGCAATTAATAAGCTAGGAACGTAAAGTTTTGCAGGTTTGGTACTTATTATGTATGTAATGTGTATACTGAAAATCAGCCAGATCGGGCCTACATAACATATAGCTCCCATACAATCGATTGTTCCGATAAATGGGTTTTGGGCCATGTATCTTTAAATTAACAGTTTTTACTAATTGTGAGTAAGGATCGAACACTTAGAACCGTGATGCGTATTCATGAAAGGTATAAATTCTTCTGCACATAGCCCTTTCCATACTTGTTTTTCTATTACTTTGCTTGCTATAAGTATCACACTTGCAACGCTATTGACACACTTTTCTGTATGTATTTCTAGATATAACAAAAATAATATCATCTTTCGTTTTCTTAGCAAACAAATAAAATCACATCAACTCGAGCAACCAACAAAACAGCTGCTTGACGGCGCTGCACATCTGTCAGAGACATTTTTTTTGTTGTGCGCTTTAGCTGTCATCTGTTCATACTCAACGCACTCTTGACCGCCATCATTTGTCGTTTAAATGCACATACATTCATACTGATCGATATACAATAACAACTGCTACTTTTATCTTTTGAGTATACTTTTATGCTTTATTGCATTTTACGCTTGAATGCGCACAACACTTGTCTTTCATTTTCACTTTGCCTCCGCCGTCACCGCATATTATTTCTCTTTGTTCTTGGTAAGTTGCTCGCGCTCAATATACCATGGTGAGGCTTTGTGTTCAAAGGCAAGCAGCAAGTGGCAAGTGGTAGGTGCCAAGTGATAAAAGTTTGGCTAAATTTCAGTGTCGCTTTCTTTACAAACGTCATTTGCCACTTAAGTGTATTCACTCACTTTACTCGGACACATACGCTTAAGTGGAGTAGGTGTTCTTAAGTGTGCAGTAATATAAAGATTAGCTTGTTTATATAAATACAATTTACTAGGGTTATAGATATGAACAGTTCGTTTACAAGTGGTTTTTTTGTTTTATTGTTTGTGAAATATTTTTAATGGCAACTTGTTCCTTCCCTGTAAAAAACGATGAAGCATCAGAGTACTCCAACACTTATCCTCATTCATATAAAACAGGTGACCCAATTTACATAGCGATGTCCGGTGATTGGATCACCTAATCCTACTCGGAGTACCATTTACTTTGCTTCCCAATAGTCTATAGAGCACCTACGTTGGAGTACTTTGAAAATGCTGCCAAAAGATTACTCTATAGAGTATTCTAGACAAAAGCGAGAAGGGAGTATGTGTTCTTTTGAGGACCGCCTAATCCCACTCTCGCTTTGATGTAGAATACTCCATAGAGTAATCCCATGAGAGTATTTTGAGAGTACTCTCACATAGGTGGTCTATAGAGTATTCAAAATCAAAGAAACGGAGTACGCCGAGATGGATTAGGTGTAGGAGGAGTATGAGACGGAGTATTTCCGTTTTTCGCAGGGTTATGGTGCTTTTATACCCATACCTTCAAACAAATGTACATGCATTAGACTGGGTCGAAAACAGTTGCTTTAAATTTGATTAATAATTAGAAATCATTTAATTAGACAGCTTTTTTAATTGGTAATGATTATTTTAATTGGTTTTTAAGAAAAGGCAGTTATTAATTGAATACGATTATAAAAAAATATATATTTAAAAAAAAAATTAAAAAAAAACAAAAAATAATAACAAAAAGGTGTTTTGATTACTTTTGATTATTTTTGATTATTCTGGAGTTTTTTAGATTTTTTTTGATTTTTTTTTGATTATCTTTTTATTTATTATTTTTGATCTGTTTCAGTATTGTTGATATGTATATTTATGGCTTCTACAACAATATTAAAAAATCAAAAATAATCATAAGTAATCAAAATAACTTTTATTGATTATTTTAATTTTTTTATTTTTTTTTTCTAATAATCGCAAAAAACCTTGATTATTTTTTTGTTTTCTTTTTTTAATTAATCTGAAAATAATCATTAAAAGTTTAATGTAATGGTTATCATTCATTAAACGGTTTCTCAACAAAATAATTAATCAAACAGGTAATCATTACAATTAGTAACTTTTATTTAACAGATCTGGTCGAAAAATGTTTTGCTGAAATTCGCTCCCATTTTTGAAGCTTTTAATGAGACTAAGTGGGCGAAGCAAAATTACACTGATTGATCCTTTTAAAATAGCGCAAATAAATTTTTGAATATAAATGGTTTGCTGGGCAAACGCTTTTAAAAACGAATAAGTAAGTTTTTCTCACAACTGTACCCCGCAAAATATCCTTCAACTTCGCCAAATGTGAATGCACTAATATAAATCGTTTCAACAAATGCCACCCGCATGAACAAAAAAAAACCACCAAGTTTTTAATTTAGTAAGTAAAACAGTATTCTAAGTATAATTTTTCGAGCTATGGCTCTAAATGTCAGATAAACGTAATTCTCCCTCATTCTTCTTTCACTAATTTTCTATTAATATTTTTATTTTACAGATGTAATTTTTGTGGATATATGTTCACATGTACACCACAAAAATCATTATCTGCTAACTCAGCCAAGCACTACCATATGCGCTTTTAAACTACTACGCCTGTGGACATAATTAAAAACCTTTGAAGCGCCACAAAATGTAAAATTACTAGGAATATTAGCAAGTTCAAAGTACTCTTAATGTTCTCCGTAGCGCTCAATGTATATTTATCTACTTTTTTTTATCTCAAACTAACACATACAAAAGGGCTATAGCGCTCCCACGCACACTTTTCCTGGCAGCGGGTGCAATACTGCTTAAAAATTTTAGTATTTAGGTACTAGAGCAGTACTTAAGTTTCACTCAAACTACACACCCACTTCATAAATTCTTTTTTTTATTTTTCATTTCGTTGGTTGAGATGCTTATGTACCCGACTATATACACACGTATATACAACTATATAAATAGCATTGTTTGCTATTGAAATTTAACTATTGCCAAGGCTCAGTTATGAGTTCAGGAAATGCTATTCAATGCAAGGCTTTAGCTGCGGGGTTGACTTTGCGCTTCCTCTCAACATTGTTGTCGAACACAAATGTAAATACGCATATTCACATATTTGTAAAGTACATACTTATTAGTATACAACGCCACAATGGAGTCTACTTCGATTTAATATTAGTTTTCAAACGTAAGTTTCCTGCCGTTCAGTTACTTGCTGCAGTCTCGTTTTTGAGTTGCTGCCACGCTTTAAGCACCTTTCCAATTTTCCGACTTGTTGGCTTGACTTTTCTCTTCACAACCACAAATAGCATATGTGTTTGTACATTCTTTTTTGCATCCTTTTCTTACATCCTTTTTCCTTATTTTCTTTTTCTCTATTGTTATGTAACTTCATTGTTCTCTTGCCTACAATGCGAGGTTAATGCTCTAAGCATGCCTCCTACGTTCCGACAGCATACAGCTTCCTGTCACATTTCCGTTATGCCAACGTTGCACCGCTGCCAAGTGCATAGTTTGTCAGTTGCCTGCAGCAAGAGTAGTAATAGTATAAGCAAAAAAAAAAATCTAAGTATAATGGTGGTAACAAAAAAATTTTTGTAGAAGTGAAAAGCTGCGATTTCAGTTAAAGCAGTTTTAGATACAGCTGTGTTCAATATAATAGTAGTGAATTTAATTGGATATCGTTCGACGAAATAAAAAGAAGCTGTGTTTTTAATAAGTTTTAATTAAAATATAGCGAATTCCATAACAAAAAAAAGAAATTTCAAAGTTTACACAAAGTTCAGTAAAAAAACTTTTAAAATTTACATCAAAATTTCAATATTTTTGGGCAGAAATTTCACAAAGTTTTTGAGTACGCTCATTTATATTTAGCATAACAAACTGCATGTTAGAAGTACCACAAAATTGCCCCTGAATTTTTTGAATTTTTTTTTTTTGTCAAGCATGTTGGGTATTTTTTTCATACAAAATTAATTTTTCTTTATGCGTTGTATGGAGAAATCACTCAAAACTCTTGACAAAAAAAATTTTGAAAATTCGGTGAAATTTTTGAGCGAGTTCTAACTTCCATAATTGATTGATCTACAAAACTGCGTTCTCAAAAACTTTTAGAAATTCTGTCAAGAAATTTTAAAATTTTGATGACCATTTTTTAAAGTTTCATTAACCTTCCTGAACTTTGTGTAAACTTAGAATTTTTTTTAAGTGGTTTTTGTTATGGAATTCACTAGATTTTAAATGAAAATTATTAAAATCACAGCTTATTCTTATTTCGTCAAAAGCCATCCATTTTAATTTCAATACTATTATATTGAGCACAGCTGTATATACAGTGTCTCAAAGTGAAAATTACCCAGTTGGGGTTTCTAACATATTACGATAATTTCTTGAGCTAAAATTTGTTTTTTAATTTCGTAAGAAAATACAGATAGTACTTTCATAGAAATCTTTTGAAACAGTGTTTGCAAGCTTAAAAAAAAAATAAATAAAAAATTTCTGGGAAATTCCCAAAGACATTAAAATGATTTTTAAATATGCAGTTTTTTAGCCTATTAAATTCTAGTGCAAGTCTCAAGACTTTTAAAAATTTCTTTAAATTTTTGCAAATTTTTTTCTACATGGTAATTGGAATTTTTTATACACAAATTTAATAACTATGACAAGCTTATATGTAGGAAAATGCTAAACATCATTTAGAAAGAAATTGCCAAAAATAAACAAAATTTTTAAAAGTCTTTAGACACTTTGTGAGACTAGAATTTAAAAGCCTACAAACATGCATACTTGGAAATTATTTTGAATTAAAATCTAAAATTTTCCAGAATTAAAATTTTAAATTTTCAAGAATTTTTTGAAATTTTGACATAAACTTGGAAGCATTGATTCAAAATATTTCTATAAAAGAACTAAGCATATTTTTATTTGAAATTAACAAAGCAATATCAGCTTTTGAATTTTACGTAATATTTAGAATAGTCAACTAGACCATTGTCACTGTAAGCCACTGTACATAAATGGTGAGTATGAACACTTGGCAAGATTGTTACACTTAAATATGTCATGTCGACTGGGTAAACGTTATTCGGAGACCAACTAAAAAAACAGCAATAGATGCGGGTATGTGGGGTCTTATTAGTTGCGATTACATATGGGAAGTTCCAAATAAGGATATTCTGGTAGCACATCAAAATTTATGCGATTTAAATAAAAACCAAATATCAAAAATGCTTTTATTTTTTATACATTTTAATATTAGTTAGTTTCTAAAAGAATTTTTAATTTTCTTCCAATTACACTGTTCCGGAATAGCGAATATTCGATTACCGCGACTAACAACTACCTAATATAGAACGTTTATTGTTTTTTACTCTGTATTGATTTTTATACCCCAGCTTGAACCAAAGCCCTTTTGCACAAGTGTTTACTTACAGACACTTTTCCGACTTTTTCCTCGTCACTACATAGAATTCGAGGGGTGTGTCTTGAATAGGTAATTGATATTCTTTGAAAAATGTGAGGTCACATTTACGGTTACGAAGTGAAGATAAGAGAAACCTGATTCTATCTTATTTTTATTGAGTTTTTTGTTGTAGTTTTATGAGCAGTCTTTTTCCAAAATGAATCTTGAACACTATGTTCTTAAAACCTTCTATTTGATCGGTAGATTCAACGCCTTTAATCCGCTGCGTGCTATATTGGAATTCAGCGTAAAATCAGAAATTTATAAAGAGGAATTTTTAGAAATAAGTCCACTAATACTTGAACTAATGTATGACTGGATCGAACAAATATCTTAGCCTGTCTTTACCTTAAAAAAATATAGAGACTCCCTCTTATTAGAGCAAGGAACGCTGCAGCTCTACTCTTCTTTCTCATTATGGGCTACAAATTTTTTTTTGTGGCAATTTTACAGCGCTGTAATAGCGTTGGTAGCTCTGTTTTACTCCTGCAATAACATACTATGTACTTACTTTCATACTTAAATCAAAGTTTAATAATATACTTACAATCTTGCTCGTGTACTAATGAACCAGCATATACACCCACACAAAACAATACTTAAGTTTAGGAAAGCCACATTAGTACGCTAATGGGTTAAGTTTTAATTTAAAGTGCAAATTGAGGTAAATTTATGATAACGAACTTGTAAGTTGAAATCCTTTTTTATTCATGTATGGAAATAAATTTAGTTGTTTTAGTGAGATATTAGAACTTTTTATTGTAGTCACACTTTATGTATTCAAATGTGTGTGGTAAGTATTAAGAGCGAATGTGTGCATAGTGAATGTTGTTAGCAAAAACAAAAGAAAGTTTAAACGGTTTGCAATTTGAATTTAGGTGGAGTAACAGTGAATTTTGTGAGAGCGAAATAACAAAGTAGTGATAAATATAAGACGCTGAAAACACGGGTATTTGGAAATTTCGTGAGAAGATAGTCAAAGTACAATAACAAAAAAAAAAAAATTCCAAAGTTAATAATTAATCTTCCCCTTTTCGTAATCGCACACTTTCATACAAAGGGTCTCTCTATCAAATATTAAATAGCTCGAAGAAATAATTAGATTATTAGTTTAGATTATATCAAAAGGTGTCGCCCCCTCCTTTCAATCCTGTAGAAATTAATTTTTGGGCAGTTGGAATCCTTTTCGTGAATATTTCAATACTGATTCTCTTATTTCTAGTGTAGGTGTACTGATTCATATCTGTTATATCTTTACTGAAATAAGCCAGAAAAATCTTATCGCCTTAGCGAAATGCTAAGGCCAGGAAGCATTCTGCAATTAAACGTGAAAGTGTATAATTTTAGGCATATTTTCATATAATCAGAACTCTAATTCTCTGCTATAAAAACTCAATTGACAACAAGTACTCTCGTCTCACAACGAACGAAATACCTCTACCTTGCTTACATTTTAATTTTCGCATCAACATATTGCCCCAACTCACCTGCCATTCACCAAATTTCTCTAATTCTTTAGTTATACTTTGTTTTCAGTTTTGTCTCATTAGTTTTGGTTAAATCAAATTTATCTGTCATTATTTTTGTTGTCAAGTTTCGAGGTCAAGTGTAATTTGCTTTTATATTCATCAAGAAAGTATGTCAAAGTATCATTTCATTGTCATTTCGTTAATTAACACAAGGTTGCGCTCAAAAGTATGCTACAACAAATACCTAAAAACATACCACATACCACATATTCAGCGTAAGCACCACGCTTGTTGGTAGCAAAAAACACAGGGACAAAGCTTGTAGAAAATTAATTAATTTGAAAGGGTAAGCTGAAGCATGGCAAGTGATCAATAAACAAAAATTGTTTGATGGGTTAGGATGGGTTATTTAACAAAGTACTTTAAGTTTATTTGTATTTGTGTGTGTTTAGAAAAAGTATTATTTTTTGAAGTATAAAACCAGTGACAACCAAAAAAAATTGTTTTGAAATTGCACACAAATTTTCTTCTAATTTTTCTTTTTCAATTTTCTAATTTAATTTGTAACTTATTTCGTTTCACAATATTTCCCTTCTTTTTTATATCTTTCATGAACATGAAATGGTATTATAACTTTGATCCGATGTTTGTAAGTATGAGAATAAGAAGAGATAGACCCACCAATAAGTATACCGAAATGATCAGGGCGATGAGCTGAGTCGATTTAGCCATGTCCGTCTGTCCGTCTGCCTGTTTGTACGCAAACTAGTCCCTCAGTTTTTGAGATATATTGATGAAATTTGGTATGGAGCCGAGATTAATCATTTGTCGGAATCAGCAAGATCGGAGCAATACAACGCATAGCTCCCATACAATCGATTGTTCCGATTATCGGGTTTTGGCCTATAAATGTTGCAATTAAAAAGCTAGGAACGTATACTTTTGCAGTTTTAGTACATATTATATATGTTATGTGTGTAGTGAAAATCACACACATCGGACCAACATACCATATAGCCCCCATGCAATCAATTATCCTACTGATAATAATAAATTTTGTTTCACAAAAACATAAACACAAGTATAACAAACCTTTTGTTTATGAAGCTGATCCATTTTGAAATTGCATGAAAAAGCATGGCTTGGAAAGGGACCTGTTTAATAATGATTACTAATCGCACTGATTACCGGTTTGGTTAATTTTTTTCTTGGGAATCCATTTTATTATGAATTACCATTACTTTAAATTTTGAATGATTATTTTCCAATTAATCAAAAAAATAATCAAAAAACATTATGATTTCTTACGATTTAAAAAAAAATGTAAAGCAATCAAAAAAGTTGTTTTAATTACTTTTGATTATTTTGATAATTTTTTTTATTTTTTTTTATTTTTTTTTATTATATTTACATTTTTTAGTATTGCTGAAGAAGCACATAAATAAACACATCAACAATACTAAAATAAATCAAAAATACTAAAAAAACAACAAAAAAAATCAAAAGTAATCAAAGCAACGTTTTATGAGTATTTCTGATTTTTTTTATTTAATTTTTTTTTTTTTTGATTTTAATTTTTTCTACTCATAATCAATTATTAACTGCCTTTTCTTCAAAAACAATTAAAAAAGTCATCTAATTAATTGATTACTAATTACTGATCAAATTTAATAGGTCTGCTTAAAAATTGGTACAATTGGTTACAAAAATTTCAAACTTTTGATTAAAAAAAAAAATTGGATGCCTTTTTGATTTTACCTTGTTCTTAATGAAATAACTTTTAAATAAAAAAAATTGTAATCAAATTATTTGTAATATATTTTGAGGGTAGATTCTATTAGATATTTTTTCAATCTCGATTTTTTCAACCTAAATTGAATATCAAACATTTAAATTGAGGAAGTAATCCAGTGCTCTCAGTATTATAAAATCATTTTCCGAAAACCCCGGAATTGTATAAATCCAAAAATTGGCAATCCAAGTACGTACATCTGTTTGTTCAAAATCACATATTTGCTATTTTGCATTCATTTACTCCGCTTTGCCTTTGATTCAAAGTCCCAGAATTTGTGTTATGTTTGTGCTCGGTATTTGTTACTTCATTCCTTTGGCTTGCATTCGCATGTTTGTAGGTATGGCTGCATTCCTCAGACTCATTTCCATGTTTGCCTGAGCTGTTGCTTATTTACATTTGCTTACGCGCTTTGCCGCAATGCTAGGGAATTGCTGGAGTTTGCAGGATTTAGGAAGCGCAAGTTTATTTATGTTGATATTTGATTAAGAATGCATATGATTTTATGTATTTGTTTTGTATTCGTTTGCTTTTTATGTTTCGTACGTCATACTGCTTGAGGTAGAGCTTTAGTTTGGTTGTATTGGCAGAATATATTTTAGAGGAGATTAAAGTTGCGAAAATTCTTTTAAAGGTTTGAATTTTTCTGGAAAATAATTTAGAATAGTTAGATAAAGTTTAGTTTCTAGTAAAAATTAACTCCTTTTCCCATATGGTCTGAAAGAATTATTGTTTTTATCAAGGTAAACCTAGGAACATAGTCAACTTTTGATAGGACGCAAGATGTCTCCAGCTGTTAATAAAAAAAAAATAGCTCTAAAAACGATTCAAATGTCCGCTTGTGACGTGTAATTTAATGCATAAATACATATATCTACATGCATAAAACATTTATTATTCGGCTCTGCTTGTAGCCCACAGCAGGTGTTCACATAAAACTTGAAAATATTTCCCGCCATATTTCCACAAACTGCAAAATGTATGCTCTCCAACCAGCAGGACAACCAAATTTTATCATATCAAAAGCTTATGTCCCTGTCTATGGCCTGGCCATGCAAAACCTTAACCCGCTGATGTTTAACATATTATCGTTATTATCAAGTACAAAATATACCCACTAGCGTTGAAAATTCCGTGATCCCATTATACGGTTTTTTTTTAAATGCTGAAAATCCCGAGATTTCTTTCTTATAATAATGTGTTTTTCTGGTTGGGGAATATGTTACAAAATACTAAATATGTGTGGTTTATTTATGGAAATTATAAAAAATTCTCTATTGATGTGCAATATTTTTGAAAACTTAAATTTACTTTGGTAATTATATGAGCCTTTCTAGCAAATGAGCAGTAACTGTATTATCAACAAAATAAATGTAATATCTTCCAACGGAATTAACACGAATTTTAAACTAACTACAAGTGTCGTTTTCTAAACAATCTTTTAGAAAAACATAAACATAAATATATATTTTTTTTTTTTAAAATTGTGTTTATCAAAATTCCTTAAAAAATCTCTATATTATTCAAAAAGTTTTGCTACAAACATCTTTTTACAAAAATGGTTTTCCGACATGCCTTTTCTACATATACAATAGAGTCCAATGCAACAGTTTTTATAATTTTTGTCTGTTTGTCTGTATGTTTGTTCGCGTATCACTCAAAAAATTCTGAAAAGAATTGAATGCCGTTTCACTGTTGCATAACTAGAAGTCTATAGTAAAATTTTAGATGCGCCTTATTACGATAACTCGACTGATTCGGGCGCAATCAACCGATATGTGGACCAGGGTGATCCAAAATGTGCTAGTACAATATGGATATCAGACGAAATGTGCTAATAAGCGCTGTAATAAGAGGCGCGGTTAAAGTTCCCTATATAAACAGGTAACGGAAATATAATTATTAAAAGCGAACTCAGCCTATTATAGCTTGTGAGACGCAGCGAAGCTAAGCCAGGTTTTCTACTTAAAAAAAAAAAAAAACCTTTTAAAAATTACATTACAGGTTATACGTTTTAAGCTCAGATAGCTTCTCAAACAGTTTCTGCACTTTTGCAACAAAAACTGTATAATATCCGAAATACCGGGATTAGAAAGCTAGATCACAAAAATTCCGGTATTGTTAAAATCCAGAAATTTGCATCCCTTATACACACATACATACATATATGTACATGCAAACTGTAGTGTTGTTGCTCGTGAATGTAATTTTGGAAAACAAGAACGCGCTATGATGTTGTTGTTTGTGTTTTTTTGTCTACTATGCCGCTCATGCCTGCTGTTGCATTTTATTTGGAGAGCCTGTGAAGGTCCCTAAGAGAAAATATTTGCGCATAAATTATTAAATGATTGTAATGAAAATGAATTGCCAACATGCCGCATGTAACAAGCTGCTGAAATTGCAAAATTTTTCGCAGCAGCCTGCGGTGTATGGAGTTCTTCAAAAATTGCATGCAAAATTATTATAAAAATTTTATATATTTACATAATTATTCAAACAGAATATCAATTGCACATATTTACATATATATTAGTTGCGTTGCATGAATTCGCAAAAAAAATAAAAAATTTTTAAATATGTTTGCTAATTTTTGCATCACCCTGTTTACATATAAAAAAATCCATACAGGATGCGTAGTCTACTATGTAACCATTTTGCGCTTTAGCATGAATGTGCATATGTATTTAATTGTCCACCGCCTGCGTCCATGCATTTGGTTGTGCAAATTTTTATTGGCTGTAAGCATGATTTCCATATCAGCCATGCTGTCCATTCGACCATTGCTTCATTTGTACGCTGGTGTCCTCGATGGATTTGGTATTAATTAACGTATGCGTTTTGTTTTGTGGTATTATTTGCAAACAATTGACATTTGACTTTACTGTCACAGAAGCCACACTCATTCTTACATAAATGTATTAGAGCATGGAGTACATTTCAGCTTCATTTAGTTTTCGTTTTTTTTTTGTTATGTTTCATTCACTAGTTATACAATTATATAATTAAATTTTAATTTGCGCTTGTTAGTTTAATGATAGTGTGTGGGCATCCAAAGAGATTTACTAGGATTGCTGGAATTTCTTTTATAAGAAAAATTTTAGACTCAGGCTTATTTACTCAAATTTATCATTGGTTTAAAATATTATAAAAAATTTATTTATTATCTGTGTTTCGCTGAATTAGGAATCTAAATGAAAAAATTAATTAAAAACTTAGTAAAAATGTTTCCAGTTTAAAATTACAACTGCTGAATTGCGCTGAATTGACAGTGTTGTTATCAAAATATTCAATAACATATTTTTATAATTTGCGCATATGTTATTTAGCTGCTGAATTGCGCTGAATTGAAATTGTGGTGCTCGATGTGTCTTCCACTGAGTATAAATACTGGGTTACGTAATACTTAAGCTGCTGAATTGTGCTAAATAATATTCCACAACTTTTTTTTACTTATTAACTGCTGAATTGGGCTGGACTGCACCGTGTTCACTCACAAACATTTGTTTTAGGTTTGAACATAGCAACACTTTAGTACGTTGTTTTCCTAAACTTTTTTATTCCAATTTATTATTAGTTGAAAACATTTGTGAAGCGAAAATTGAAATTTTTAACGAGCTGAATTGCGCTGAATTAGAAATGTTTTGCGAAATAAGCCCAATAAAGCTGTTTTTGGCTTAACAATGCACATCAAGTGCTGACTTGAGCTTAAGTGAAAGTGTGATGCTACTAGTGTAAGCTTCGTAACTTGGTATTTTATCTGCTGAGTTGTGCTGAATTAAAATTATTGTACTCGAAATGTCCCAAAATATGCTAAAGCACTTTGCTATTTCGTGCTTCAGCTGCTGAATAAGAATAATTGAATTTATAGTGCTTGCTTCAACTGCTGAATTCTCTCTCTATGGCGCGATATACAACAGGTATATCATCATAAACCTCCTAAGAGATTTTTGCGCCAAGCTTCTCTTCCAATTTGTGGTGTGCCGATTTGAATTTTTCCCTACAAATTGGTGGGACCTACAGTTTTTTGCCGACTCCGAACGGCATCTACAAAGGAGACGAATTTTTGCTGAGAAGCCTGTCATGGCAGAAATACACTCGGAGAGTTTGCCAAACCACTGCCGAGGGGCGACTCCGTTTTGAAAAACTTTTTTCAAATCACTTTTGATGTTACCTGTACCAGGGCTCGAACCATGGACCTTCGGTGTGGTAGGCCGGCAACACTACCTTCACACCACGGCGGCCGCCTGAATTGCTCTTGGTAATAGTCGAAGGGATATTTATAACAGTATTGGAGAAGAAGGAAGCACAATTTTTTGCATAACTCACATTCACACCTGCTGAATTGAGCTGAATAGCCTTTGCTGCTACAGTTATTAGTATTTTTCTTAAGAAAGATGTAATTAGAGTTTCGGTAAATTAATTTAGTACAAATGTTTTCAAATTATTATTTGTATAACCACAAAATCCCTGTCATATGCGTGGCTATGAGCTGAATTGCAATATAATAACCACAGTTTGTCAGCTGTGAAGCTTGATTTTGTGTTAACTTGTTTAACCTGCCTTGGAGCAAGGTTAAATAACGTTTAATATATGCGCTGAATAGCGCTGAATTGTATATATATGAGCTGAATTCATTCTTAGTAAAAATAAATTAGTTTTCTTTATGTAAAATCTGTTGCTGAAGTGTGCTGACCTCACGCAAATGTAAATTTTTGATCATTTTTGAAATAAATGTGTAAATACACTAAATTAAGAAGTTGATTGAAAAGTCAATTACATAAAACACTTATATTAATCTCTTTCCAAGTAGGAAAATTACTTTAACCGGATTTATAACTAAATAAATATTTAGAAAATTTCTTGCTCTCACTTGCTTACAAGCAAACTCAGCTTTCATTAGCACTTTATAGCTTTTATAGTAAATATGTGTGCTTGAAAAACTTCTACTTTGATAGCAAAATTCACTGGAAATATATATTTGTGTGCATTTCCGTTTCAACTCGTTTTCACTTTTCTCAAATTTCCTCCCTCACAATTTCCTATTTTCTATGATGTACGAAAGCTGTATGATATGTGTTTGCATTTACCAGATTAACTTTTGACCAGAAATACATATTTTCCTGCTAGCCTTTAACCAGCATGCAATGTCCATTTGCATACATTTGAAACTTTAGCTGCCAGTATTTCTATCGATTTCCACAGAACTGCATACATACATACGGATAATCAACGAAAACTTTATGAGCGTAAACTGCATGAAATTTTATGAGATTAAATTACAACTGGCGATCGTACAGTCGTTGATACTTTTCTGTTTTTACTATTTGTTTGCACTCTTAATGTATGCAATGGTAGGATATTGGTGTATGTATGCTCTCAACATGCACAATCTTGCATACTTGAGAAATTATTACGCAGCTCAAATACTCGTATCAACCGCTTGTCCCACAAAAGATTGATTTTCTCACTCAATTCTTTTCGACATCTGTTTTTTATTACACTTTGTCACATTTCCACTGAAATATTTACAATTTCCATTTTCATTTGCATTGAATATTATTTGAACTGTTTGACAGCATTATTGATTGCTTTTGTTATTTGGGTTTATCAATTCACAGTCAATTTTAGTGTCTGTCAAATAAATTCAAAACTGAAAATTACATCCGTCCTACGAATCTTGGTGTGAAATGTTAAGGACATTTATGAATTATCTATAGGAGGCAGATGACATTTTAATGCTTAGGGTTGCCACAGAAGTCAATATGGAATTTAGAGCATTTATTCAAGAAATAATTTAGCAAGCTGTATATACACAAACTTAATATTTTAAAAGCAGCAAGCTCCCGAATTTTTTTTGATAGTGAGCTGAATTTGTTTAATAGAGAGCTGAATTGTGTTGTATGGCACTTTGAATTGTAAAAATCAAATACAGGATTTAGGTGAAGGCTCACAGAGTTATTCACAGAAAATCTAATCAGAAACATCACAGAAAGGGTATATATGGACAATTAAACAAAATGAAATCTGAATTCTGCAAACTTTATGCTAATTAAAACCTTTTAAAAATTTAGCTGAATTGCGCTGAATAAAAATGCCAATCACTATATGACACAAAAACATTATTCTTAAGACTTTATAACTACTCATTTCAACTGCTTAATTGCGCTGAATTGAAATAGTGAACTTGAAATGTCAAAAAATATGCTGCACTCTTTCTGACATCACTTTTTAAGACTCGGCTGTCCAGAAATAAATGTAGGACTCTTGATAATAATCTGAATTGAGCTGCATTAAAAACCTGATCTCTTTGCAGCCTTAACCATAAACTTCAACAGAGCTGAATTGAAAGAACGTAAGTCCATATGTCTAAAAATATTTTAATTTGTAGCTCCATAGAGTTATCATTCCGAATTTTTTATATATTATATTTTTAGCCGTACGAAGATTTTAAAATCATCTAATTTTTAAGAATTTTGGCAATCCAAATTGCACTCTCTATGTATTGGAATATCAAAAATTAAAGCAACAATCTCTAATGCGGCAAGTATACACTTTTATGTGTGTATCTCCGAAATCGAAGACTTCAGCGTTAACAAAATTTTAAGAAATAATTAGATTTTGTTTAGATTCGAGTGAGCTGAATTGCGCTGAATACATATTATATATGTAGGATAGTGCTGAAAACGCTCATTTTACACTCTCCTAGCGTTTTTAAGCTCAAATTGAAATCGCTGACTTAAGTTTTACCACAATTGAATTGGCTTAAAATGCAAAAAGTTGTTTTATTTAAAAATAGAGTGAGCTGAATTGCGCTGAATACATATTATATACCAAGGATAGTGCTGAAAACGCTCACTTTTACTCCCAGCATTTTAAAACTCAAATTGATATCGCTGACTTAAGTTTTACCAAAACTTAATTGGCTTAAAATGCAAAAAGTTGTTTTATGTAAAAGTAGAGTGAGCGGAATTGCGCTGAATACATATAACATGCTTAGAATGGTGTGGAAGACGCTCATGTGCACTTCCCATGTGTGTTAGAACTCACAATGAATATGCTGAATTGAGCTGAATATCCCTTAAAATTATGAAAATGTATTTTCTGCTGCGCTTAATTCGCACCCATACTTCAAAACTACTTTTACTCATGCTTCTGTTGCTTAATTGGACTTTAACGGCGTGAGGAACTGCGATTAGGGATTTTAAGACATAGTTTATGGAACAACAAGAAAAACTCCAACTTTAACTACTTAAATTTAAAAAATACAAAAAATTACCGCAACACCCGCAAACACATAAATAATAACCATTTATTATCCCAAACAAAAAAAAACAACTGGCCACCAAAAGAAAACGTATGCTAACCGCTCTATGTTTTCGTTGTTCCGTCTCTGTAAGTGCTTTACTAGGTCAATACAAGCAAATGAAAGAAATCATAAATTTTGTAAACGACAGTGTCGGCAATAACGGAAATTTATATAGTAAACAGAAAATTTGTGTGCAGATTTAAATGCACACCCACTCCACATTCTAAGGAAAAACGTAGTTTAGTAGGAAGCGAAGAGACAAGCATAAAGCATATCTATGAAAATTTAAATTGAATACAATGAATGGTTATGTGGGTTGTTAAAAAAACTTTATATTTATGAAGTATGCAGTGGTAGAAAGTTAAAAATGTTCAACCATAAGATTTATAAACACTTGTGGGGCTCATGAAATATTTTTGTGATTTTTTCTTTTTCTGCTTTTTTTTTGGAAGTCATAAATTTTGCAAACATTTTGTATTTAAATTGTTTAGTAAAATATGTACGCTTGCTGGAAATAATGTGAAGTGAGGAAAGAGTTTATTGTATGTAAGTGGAAAAATCGGTCAAGAGAACTAGCATGCTGGGTATGGTTAAGTTAAAGAAATCACAAAGAGTATCACTGGCCAAAGGTTTCAGAATTAAGCTATCAAAATAGTAAAGTTAACTAAATATTTAAGAAATGTACAAACTGCTTCATATTCAATTAGTCGCAAAAGAAACTAGAGGGCAGTTAAATGATGTAGGAATAAAGAAGAGTAGTCCTTTTTTTAGGTTTTAAGAATAATTAAGCACAAGCTGAATTGTCTTTATATGAATTGAATGAGTGAAAAAGCAAAATAATAGCATTTTTAAAACAATTTTACCCATCAATCAAATATTATTTAGTGAGCTGAATACAGGGTGGCTGATGAATTTTGCTACATTAAGAAACTCAAATAATTATTTTTTCAGTGTATGGAATTCATTTGTCTTTTATTCATGCTTAATTAGTTTTAAAAATAATGGAATTTAAATGCCCCCCCTGCTCGTCGATGCATGTGCGGCATCTTACCAAAAAGTTGTTCATTACTGCTTGGAGAGTTGAGACAGGAATAGCCGCAATTGTTTCACGAATGGATTGCCTTAGTGCATTCAAATTTGTTGGTTTTGCTTTGAAGACTTCCTGTTTGCAATAACCCCACAAGAAAAAGTCAAGTGCAGTAAGGTCAGGCGACCTGGGTGGCCAACGGAATGTGGAGTTTCTGGATATCAGCTTATTGGGAAATTTTCGTCGCAATTCTGTCATAACAGGTTGGGCTATATGAGGAGCTGCACCATCTTGCTGAAAGCACACAGAGTTGAAAGAAATTCTCATTCGGCGTAATTCTGGATAGAAAAACTCTCTCAACATGCTCAAGTAACGGTCTTCAGTAACCGTAACGGTGTGACCGTTTTCTTCGAAGAAGTAGGGCCCGACAATGCAGCGTGATGAAACTGCACACCACACTGTGACACGAAGTGGATGCAATTCCGTCTCATGGAGTATCTGTGGGTTGGAAGCACTCCATATTCGACAATTTTGTTTGTTTATGTTGCCGTTTAAATCGCAATGGGCCTCGTCAGACATGAAAAGACAGTTCAACATGTTTCAATCCTCTTCCACCATTTGAAGCGTCTTCTGGCAAAATTCCAAGCGAATCGGCAAGTCTGCAGCGTTCAGTTTGTTGGCTATTTGAATTTTATATGGGAATAAGTCCAAATCTTTGTGCATAATTGACTGTAATGACTGTCTGCTTACACCCATTTGAGCAGATAAGCTTCTTGTCGAAACACGTGGATTGTTTTGTATGGCAGCAGCTACAGCAGCGATTGTTTCCTCCGTTCGAACTGAAGGGTTTCGATGGTAAGGTATTCTGTTGACTGTCCCATGCTCGGCAAAATTGTTTACAAGTCTTATTATGGTCCATCTGCTCGGAGGATTGCCGCCAAACGTGCGCCTATACTCTCTTTGAACCGAAACTACGGACTCAAGTGCGTGATAGCGGCGGACAATCCAAATTCTTGTTTCAGTGTCCCAGTTATCCATTTTTGTTAAATGTAAAAGCCAATCTGCAAAATAAAAAAAAAATTAACCAGATTCATTAAATAGAAAAAAAGTTATTTAATTTTTTTTTTTGGTAGCGGCTTTCATCAGCCACCCTGTATGTTACCAAACGTGTTTCAGTGTCGAAGTTTTCAAACTAATAAATGAAATATCGTTTTTCGGCGCTGAAAATGCAATTATTAAATATCTCATTTGTTATCAATAATTGATTTCAAGAATTTTCAGCTCAAACTTATGCAGAATTGAAAGAAAAGTAATTTTAGCTTAAATGTGAACTTTTATCTATTGCTGAATTGCGCTAAAATGCGCTGAATACATCGAAGTGCCACAAAAACAAGCAGGAGCACCTTTAAGGAATAAAAAATAGAAAATTGCTGTTAAGACCAGCAAACATTATCCTTCAATGTCTTGGCTTTAAAAAAAAAGTTTGGTGACGTTTATTATTCGGAGCCAGTTTCGAAAATAGCGCTGAATAAGGTCAAAACAACTTGAATCAAGTTCTAAGAAGCAAATTTTTTATATCAGAAGAGTTCTTAGTCAACACTTTTAACTTTATCTTTTGCTGAATTGTTCTGAATAGCGCTGAATGCCTCGCAATATAAAAAGTAAAGGTCATCCATAATTTTTATAGAATAATTGTGGTTTTTAACATTACCGCTGATACTTAGAATTCAATATTAAGGTTTTAAATCAGGCTTAGTTTAAATATTAAAACTTACAACTTTATCTTGTGCTGAATCAACACTATTTGATTGCGACGCATTTTAACAATTTAATATCATTTACAGCTTCTAACTAATAATTGTTACTGTCATTTGCATTTAACCTGAGTACTTTACATAAAATATGCAAAAATTAAGACTTTGGCTTAGTTACAATAAAATTGTAAGTAAAATTAAGAGCTTGCTGATGGCGTTGAAAATTTGTAAACCAGCGCTGAATGAAGTTTAAATGTATTCAATTAAGCAAGAAGAACACATATTTCTTTTGTTACAAGAAGTTTGAACCAAAATGCTGAAAATGCTGTTAACAATTCATGTTTTGAAGAAATTCATAAGAGGTTTGCTATAAAAATTATTGTAATTATTACCATTGAACTAACTATTATGCGTGCACAAATAAATAAATAAATAAAATTACAAATAGTGCATAAACTTAGTGAGAAAACTGAATAGAAAGTAAATAATAATTTTGAGTAAACATTTACAGCTTAATATTTTTGCTGAATAGCGCTGAATTGAGCTGAATAAGTTGTATTAGCAAAACTAATATTCATGCACACTTCTAATAGGGAAGGTGTCGGTTTTACCAAAAATAATTATTGGAACATTTTTTTTAAAAACCGGAAGGAGATTTAATGAAAAATTAAAACAACTATTAACATGCGGTTGTTTAAACTTAAATAGAAAATCGCAAATACTAATTCAAACTTGATGTGTGGGCTAGATATGAAAACGCGTCATAAAAGTTATTTAAAGGAAACCACTGAGAAAAAATATTTATTGTTTTTCGAGCGCTGAATAATGACTAAATTCTAAAACTTGCCAAGAAAGGTAGATTTTCTATTAAATAACTATTTGAGTAAAACTAATAAGTAGGTAAGTTTTTAACAAGAAATTTGCTGTTTTCTTAATTATAAACAATGTACTAAATTATATAAACTAATAAAAAATTTTCTAAAACTTACTTATAACAGTTTTGCACATTTTGAGTATTTTACTGCAGTTTGTCACTCACCTGAAAAGATATATAAAAAAATTTTATTTTTAATTAAAAAGTTAAAATTATTAAATATTCAATTAAAAAGTTTTTTATAAGTTTTCTATTGCCAATGATTGCCGTTTTTCTGCCCCAAAAAACGCTATAAATTTAGTTGACTGTCAAATTACACGTCACATAATGCACACATTTAAAAAGAATAAATCAATTAAGAATGCAAATTCTGTGGCATACCAATATTTATTTTAACCCCAATTTATGCACATGTTTTTGTATTTAATTACATATCTGTGGTTGGATTTGTTGCCATTAAAAATCATTAGCTCGCATTAAGGCAATCAAATAAATAAACAAATAACAGAGGGCAGAGAGCAGACAAAATGAGAAAGAAAGAAACCTTCAAATGAATTGAAAAAAACAGATATCAGAGTGCAGTGGTGTGTCACAAAAACACCAATAACAATGCAAAATATAATTAAAAAATTTAAAATACTTTTTACATCCATACAAACAACGTATTTGTGTGCGTATATCAGTTGCAAAGTGCTATATAAACAATGCTGATTTTTCGCTATTGGCATATATGTGTAAACACATTTACATGTTTGTGTGTGTGTGTTTGCAATCAGCGTCCATTTGCATGCAATTATACGCCCCGTTGACCCATTTGAGTTCAAAACATGGTTAAAAAAGGAGATATTGGAAGGACATATATTTGCATGTCACACACAAACTTGATGACAATCAAGGCAGTTTGATGAAAATCGAGCGTCTAATGGAATTTCCGAGTGAAAGCAGTTGGCTGGAGCAAAACGATAAACATCAAAAATTAACCAATCTTTTCAGCCATTTAACAAAGCGGTGCGCCAGAAACGATCCTTACCTCGAAGTCGGAGTACAGTGGCTTTACTTTATGAGAATATACGCTAAATGAAATGATGTCACGCAAAAAAAAAAAATCATGGCCGGCGCCGTTTTTGAGAAAATTGCGAAATAGTCGCGTTTTTTGCACTGTCTCGGAAAACTAAATTTCCTTTCAGATTTTGGAAAAAGTCAAATATCATATATAAAGAGGATCTAAAACTGCATCTAACACATATTTTACGTTTACCATAACATGTCACTTACTCTTGTAAAATGCAATTAAAAATGAATTTTTTGCTACTTATACGCCCCGTGGTGCTAAGAAAAATCAAAAAGAAGAAGAAGACATTTTTCGAGTACGCAGTTTTATAGAACGGTTAGTTTTGGCATAACAAAGTGCAAATTTTAAGTACCTAGGGGCTACCGGCCGCCGTGGTGTGAAGGTAGTGTTGCCGGCCTACCACACCGAAGGTCCATGGTTCGAGCCCTGGTACAGGTAACATCAAAAGTGATTTGAAAAAAAAAAGTTTTTCAAAACGGGGTCGCCCCTCGGCAGTGGTTTGGCAAACTCTCCGAGTGTATTTCTGCCATGACAGGCTTCTCAGCAAAAATTCGTCTCCTTTGTAGATGCCGTTCGGAGTCGGCAAAAAACTGTAGGTCCCACCAACAATTGGGCACACCACAAATTGGAAGAGAAGCTTGGCGCAAAAATCTCTTAGGAGGTTTATGATGATATACCTGTTGTATATCGCGCCATAGAGAGAGAGAGGGGCTACCGTTGATTTTTTTTTGTAAGGTAACTTGGTTTTATTTTCATTAAAATAGATAAAAAAAAATCAGGTTTTAGCGCAGTTTTGGAAGCGAGTTGGTCAAAAAAAAGAGGAAAATAGTATTCTCTCAAAGGGGTTGAATTAAGAAAAACGTGCAGATACGCGCATTTATGATACGAGCATTTATGTTATACGTGGAAAACATCTTGCATTGATAAATAATGAAGCAAAGATTCATGATAAAATATTGTAAGCGCTCACCAACTCTCCTATCTGTTTTTACACCACCAGTCCAATCAGGATTGCGGAGGACTCTTCGAGCCATAAGAAACCAGAAGAACATTCAGACCTGTACTTCCTTCTTTGTCCTGGCTTAAGGGAAGATAGAGAAGATATGGGTATTACGGCTGTTGACAGATACAAAAATTTAAATTCGGGAACGAAAACAATACCAGGCGACTGAATGAGGAAGTCCCCCTCTTGACTAGTACAAGACACCATCATACCAGTCCTGTTGTATGGCTCGGAATCATAAACAATACCGAGCCGTGAGGGGTGATGCCAACGGAATGTATCATGAATAATGAGCTATACGAGCTCCAAGCCGATGTGAGCATAATGCTGCGAACTAAAAGCCAAATACTACACTGGATGGGTCATGAAATGCGAAGGAACAAATGTCCTTCTAGCGAAATTGAGTTTGCCTCGGTCCTTGTCCTGCAGCGAATTCAATAACTAGTGATCAAGTGACCAGAAGTGATATTTGTCTGCTAATGCACGAACATAATACTTCTGACAAGGGAGATAACTTAAAACTATAGAACCATAGCCTAGTTCGGTACCATAGACGAAGTATTAGTGGTGCAAGGATTCTCATACACTAACAGTCGGTTTCACGAAAGAAATTTAAATGAAAAATAATTTTTTTACTCAAAAAATTATTTTTCACTAAAATTACTTCGTGAAACTGGCTGTAAAATGCAATTCTTTGCATAATCAAACCAACTCGCATGCAACTCAATTTATATCATGCGATAATCAGCATAAGCGCTTGCATCATCGCTGTCAGCTTTTGACATGACCAAATGCCAATGCGATTTTCTTGCCAACGTCAATTCACTGCACTGTAGTTGATGTGCATAATTGCAATTTTAATAACTAAAAAGCCAATGTGGCGATCAGCGTTTATAAATGCGTCGATTTTTTTTGTTTTTTTTTTTTTTTTGCTTTTTTTGCAAATTGAACTTAATTAAATTTGGACGCATCACAAAGTCAGCAAAAGTGACTGCGCACAGCCAGCGTCAAGTATTCTATCGGAAAATCCATTAATTTTGCTGGCAAATCGTGAAAGTAATTAACACAATTTAAGAGGTACTGCTTGATCATCAAAGTTGACATACTTACGCTTGAGCTGGCAGAAGAGAGATGCAAAAAATATTATTTGTGATGTGCGGTGTATGGAAAATTTCAAATTAAATGAGCATTGGCTAATGACACACAAAGTTGTAAATTGTTCTGGTAGTAAACGGAAAACGTAGTGAGGTGCAAGTTGCTCCGCCTGGTCTCTTGCTTGCCTTCAGAATAGGTAGACACTAGTTACGAACATTTTTTGGAGAACAGATAAGTAAGGTGACTGAGGCTATGATTCCAGTGCAAGGTGGAGCTTAAAATTTCCGGAGAATGTCTTGCTGCTTGCTGACAAACCTTGCAGTCTCCGCTTTTCACTTCGACTGCACTTTGTTTAGCTTCCCTTTTCGATTTGCCATTCTTTTTTCCTTCACTTTTTTTTTACCCTACCATTTCACATTCCCAGTTCACCTCAGTCACTTTTGTTCTTTGATCTTCCCTTTGCGAAACTGTTTAAAGTAGCCCCTCCCTTTTACCCTCTACCAAAGATAGAGATGTCACCTCGCGTTTTGGTTTAGCGATGAATCGATTTGTGAAAAATAAAAGAAAATTATCGATTTTTGTTCATAAAAAAATGGTTTGTTTTTTTGCCTTTTCTATGTGTTAGTTAGTAATATTACTTTTTGAATATTGAAATCAAGTGAAAATCATTTAAGATAACATATATAAAAAATAGCCAAATAGACAATTTTCACATTTTACTAATTCAATTGCCACAAATGTGCAGTGTTACCTAATATTTGACTAGAAACAAGGTTGACTTAAAGTGATTTATAGGAAACTATGTATTTTCAGCTTTGGTGTGTACATAGTTTTAAACGTATATTGGAACAATTCTTCGTCATCCCTTGTCAATTTTTGTTTTGTTACAAATGGCACCATTTAGAAAATTCGATTTAACGTTTGTAGTTTTTATTTATTAAAAATCGATGTTTCCATTAATAAAATCGAATAAAAAAACGATAACAAAAAATCGATTACAGTAAAATCGATTATTTATTCTCTATCTCTCTCTATGGAGCGATATACAACAGGTATATCATCATAAACCTCCTAAGAGATTTTTGCGCCAAGCTTCTCTTCCAATTTGTGGTGTGCCCAATTGTTGGTGGGACCTACAGTTTTTTGCCGACTCCGAACGGCATCTACAAAGGAGACGAATTTTTGCTGAGAAGCCTGTCATGGCAGAAATACACTCGGAGAGTTTGCCAAACCACTGCCGAGGGGCGACCCCGTTTTTGAAAAACTTTTTTCAAATCACTTTTGATGTTACCTGTACCAGGGCTCGAACCATGGACCTTCGGTGTGGTAGGCCGGCAACACTATTATTTATTCACAGCCCTAATTTATGAGGCTAATAGACAACACTGTAGCTCAAACAAGCCGACCTGTGTTCAATTTCACCTCCGGCAGTGGCTTTTTAATAATAAAGGAAAATTTGGTAAACTTTTTTTTTTGATATTAATTGCATATCTTGACCTATACGATATATATATGTATGTTATTGCATATCGCATGCTTCATGGGAGACCAACCAATTCCTATCCGTCCTATCTCACCTGGAAGCATTGCATTTTTTTTTTCCTTTATTAATGCTTTTTTTTTCGTTGAAATAGGGCATTCATACTGTAATAGAATGTACTTAAAAAAATGTAGATAGATAGCTCTTCAAACAAATTCTAAAATAGGGTGTTTTTTGAAAATATTTTAATATGGGGTATGCTTCAAGTCAGCTATCAAAATTCATGCAAAATGAAAAAGGAACAAAGACTGATTTCTGATCCATCTTCATTGTTTGAGCAAAATTCATGGATGTTTGTCTTCAAATTGGCAAATATAACGTAACGCTAATAACAACTCGATTTCTCAAATTTAGCTGCTACGGCTTGTTGCTCCAAATAGAATGCATTTGTGCTCGCAAGTCAATCAATCCTTACAAAATCAACCCATAAACTCACAGCATAACTAACACTGGGTATATGTGCCACCCCGTTGAGTACATATAAACAAAAACACATCTGTATTTATTATATTTACTTGACCTTTATAAATATATTTTTATGACAGCCGAACAAATTTTTCTTTGTAAAATATTTAAAACGTTCAAAATATTTATTCACATATATCGACCACTATAGTGGACAATAAACTCAAAAGCTATATTTCTTTATCAAAATGAGAAGCAATAAAAAAGCAGCATAAAATGCACATCAAATACTTGCGCTTGGCAATACAGAAAAAAAGTTTTATTTTAGCACGAAATAAAATTTAAATGAAAAACGGCGATTATAGAGAACAGTTGAAAAGTGTGCCCAAAAGCATGCCCAACAAACAAAGTTAATGGGCAGCAATTTTTTTTTAAATTCTCTGAAATAAACATTAAGTTTAGAAAGCACTAAGTTATCGTTTACATAACTTTCGAAAGTGAATGTTATATAAGCTAAGCGGTTTGTTGAATACTTGCTTATAAATGTACATAAACATATAAAAAGTACCCATAAGCTATAATTTATTCTTGGCCTTGAGCTCGTTTCATGAATACTTGATAAGTTATAATTATAAATGAGCTCAAAGCCAAGAATAAGAATTTTTTTTTTAATATTAGATCTGGGCCAATTTTTAATAAATTGTTTGCTTGGTTGAGCTGCTTCGGCCGTTTGTTGTTAAATGAAATTTTCTTCTTTTGTTGTTTCATGTGATAAAATAAAGACTAACCCCTGAAGATGCCAAGGAGATTGGCGAAATGTAGAGAAAAATTATAAACAGAAAATATTGTGTTTTTCTCTTGTTTAACAAGACTATTAGACCAGCAAAGCCTACACAAAATTAAATCTAATAAAAATTGAAACTTGTCAAAAAATCATCAAAAAATAAAAAATCATCGAAATTTTTTTCATTTTTTATAATTTTTAAAAGTTTGTATTTGAATAGAAAAAGCAAGTGTTTAGAGACAACCGTTGTAGCTTTTCTTTTAGACCTATTCCGCAAGCTGCTAGACTTCATAAGAGAATTTTTTCCCACATTCTGTTAATCATTATTCTATCATAGAAATAGATATTTTGTCAGCTTAGCTCGTATTTCTATTATTATTGGTAACGGTTGTTAAATTTACGAACGCATAGTTAACACACAGAAAGCTGTACCAACAATAAGTGCAACAACCGTATTTGATGGTTTTGAATTTGATATATTTTAAGCTGAGAAACAAAATTCAAAACAGCTGTTATTTTGACTTTTTGTTAGCATTTGCATATCACTGTTAAAGTTAAATGACTTATTAACCTTCGCGCTTAAAGTTTCAAAAAAACCTTACTTTAAGCCGCCAAATAAATATAAACGCTTACATATACCTGTTTAAGGCAAGCTTAATTCAAGTTATTTTTAAAAACATTAACACAAATGTCTGTTGGGTTTACCGATTTTCTGTCGTTTCACATGCAATGACGTTTATTTTCATATCCGTATGACCATTTTTATAACATTTACTTACAATTCTCACAAATGCAATGAAATTTATTTCTTTTACCCGCTTGCTACAATCAATTCGCTATAAATGAATGTTGGTTTGGAAAAAAATCATCAAACAACTAAAATACATTTTTGATGGCAGAAATTGTGGGCGCATAATAATTTTTTTTATTGCTGGCTATATGGCAAGGCTATTTTGTGCGAGATTTTACATTAGGGTGATGCTGATTTCTGCTGAAATGGAAGCATTTCTTTACAAATAGTTCGAAAGTTCTTAAAATATTTATTTTGGTAGCGAAGCTTTCGTATCTTTCGTCCAACTTATTAATGGGGAGTGTGCGCTATAATACAAGTTGGTTGACATACCCAGCATAGCACATTTCTAGCAAAGAATAATAAGAGGTTTTTCGAGACTTAGGATACTTTAAGGGTATTTGGAAATCGTATCAATCATTTAAGTGTTGTTTTCTGCGGGCTGCAAGAACAAGTTAACGCCTTTAATGAAATTGTGTCCATCCAACCTATATTGAAGGCATTTATAGAGGCATCCAAGCGTCAGTTAAGTATTTTTTTAGCTTTTTTCCCCAAATCGATTTTAATCCAAACAAAAAAATTGCAGTCACATACCTAAACTCAGCTGGGCCTACGTACCGAAATGATTCAGGGTTTACTTGAAAACAATTTTTTTTTTTCTTTTTTTTCTTTTTTTTTTCTTTTGAAAAAGCTAATGATAGCTTTCAGGCCCTTAAACGTTTTATATCGTCACTTTCATATGCAAACCAAACCTTAATGAAGGTTCATATAATTTTATTAAATTTTTAACAAATATATATATATATATATATTTATTTTTTTCAATAGACATTTTTTTTTTCAATTTCTTATTTATAAATATATTAATCATTTCTTTTATAAGCTCAAAGTTGTATGCTGTTTTTCACTCATGTCACAAATTGTTGTGCCACGCGCATTGCAACCAATCGCCCCAGCAAATGGCACCGCTATAGTACGCTTGGCAAAACGAATGCGCAATGTCCTTGTTTGTAGTTTGTGCACAATTGCTTTTGTGCTTGTTGTCAGTTGCCCAGAGATTAAGCAGAAACAATCCATTTTAAGCTGTGCTCGCATGCATGCATTTTTGCTAAGGCCCACACACGTTCAATCCTACAAAATAATGATTTTCATGGCCCATGGCCAGCTTACGCTTGATTGGCTTCGGAAATTAACTGTACTGCTAACAGACGTGCACACACACACACACACACAAACAAATGCGAATTTCCACTTTCCTCTCAGCCATGCCATGTTTTGTGCTGAGCATACATTTAGGCGCTTTAAGCTAGCATTACGCTTGATGTGCCGTTTCGCTGCATTAGTATATTTGGAGAGGTAAGCGATAAAAAATAAATACTCTGATCACTAAATTGCGCTACATAAAATGTCCATTTGTTATTCAATCAATAAATTTGCTCATGAAGAATATTAATCGTACTCGGCTCAATTCAGCATAGTGCGCTAAGCCTTTGAATACAGCTTAAAATTTTTTAAACTAGCGTTGAATTTCTGTTCGATTTACCTAACTAAAAATTGAAAATATATTGGCGTTTATTTATTTAATTTGCAAACTTTTTTCTTCAAAACTATCAATTTTTACAATTTACACAAAAACTGCTAACTATTTGCGCGTTTTTGTTGAATTTAAAAGACTTGAGTAGTATGATTTTGATTGTTGCTGACATAAAATTAATCGTTTACTTCATGGGTTAGTTACCGTCAATCGATTTTGGATAAAAAAAGGATCATGCTTTAACTGTTTTTTGGTAAGAAATTAATTGCTAAAATTTTTTAGTAAACAAAATTTGGCAAAAAACAAAAATAACTATAAGGTTTTTCAAGTATTTATGTCTATTAATGAACTCGAAGCCGAGAATAATAATTTTAATGAAAATAATTATTTTAATGAAAATTATTATTGGTTTTATTTTTCAAATAATTTAGTTAGTGATTGAGAATTTTTAACTGAATAGAAAATGAAAATTGGGAGACAACCATAAGCTGCTAGATTTCTTTATCTGTTAAACATTAGGCTTTCGGAACGATGGTTTTTAGTCAGCTGAACTTTTATTTCTACTCATTTTCAGCACCCTATTGTACAAGCGCCGACACCTGTTGGCATTTTTGACACATTCAATATTTTTGTAAATTGTATTTCCTTTTCGATGATCATCTTTGATTTTTATCGATTACTGTTTTTTGCTGATCTCTATAGCTTTTAATCGGTTTTTGTTTTCCTGCTTGATCTTTTTGAATTTTTATCGATAATTACAAGTTTATTCGTTGCTAACTGACCATACCAAGTTTAGTCCTACCAATGAGTTGTTAGTTAATCGACTTGTATTGAGTTTTATTAAAACGGTTCTATAAAATTTATCGTTTTATTAAGTTATTCGATTAGTAAATTATCAATAATTTTTACAGACTTTATCTATTCTTTTTCAATTTTTACTGATTTAAATGCATTGTATTGGATTCGTATTGTTTACTATCGATTTGCTTAGAAAACTTAATTTGTTCGACTACTATGGGCATGTTTAAATTTTTATTCGCATTATTCTTGGCTATCGATGAATATGACCTTCTTAAGTTATCGATATTTTTGATTTTCAGCTACTACAAAAATTGTTACTCATACGCCGTGGTGCCTCCTATTATTCTATTGGTTGGCTCTTTCAACCAATAAAGATTATTTTAATTGTTTTCGGATAACCGCAATAACTAATTTTTTGCAACTAAAAAAAAGTAAAAAAAATTTTAAATAATCAATAAAAAAATTGAAAGTAATCAAAAATAATAAAGAAAAATGTTTGATTGTTTTTGATTACTTTTAATTATTTTTGAGTTTTTCTTTTTTTTATTATGTTTAGATTTTTCTTGATTTTTGTTTGATAATCATAAAACATATTATTATTACTTTTGTTCATTTTTGAAGTTTTCATTTTGTTTGATTATTCTTGATTTTTGTTGGATAAGCACACAAAAATCATTATTACTTTCGATTATCTTTCTTTTTTCATTTTATATGATTTTTTTTTTAATTTTTCTTAATTTTTGTTTGACAATCATAAAAAAAATAATTATACCTTTTGATTATTTTTGATCATTTCATTTTTTTTATTATTTTTGGATTTTTCTTGAACTTTGTTTGATAATCATAAAAAAATCAAGATTACTTTTGATTTATTTCGATTTTTTAATTTTATTTGATTTTTCTTAATTTTTCTTGATTTTTGTTTGATAATCATAAAAAAATCATGAGTACTTTTGATTATTTTTAATTTTTTCATTTCAAAATTTTAAAATTTTTTGCCACTTGAAAAAAATTGAAAACTTAAAATAATCAAAAAAAAAAAGCAAAAGTAATAGAAATTCAAAAGAAAAAATGTTTGATTGTTTTCAATAACTTTTGATTATTTTTGATTTTTTGAAATTTTTTTTCTTTTTTTTGTAGTTTTTAATTTTTCTTGATTTTCGTTTGGTAATAATAAAAACTCATGATTATTTTTTTAATTGTTTCTAAATAATCATTCAAAACCGGAAACAATGAGTAATCAATCATGGTTAGACTTTTTCAAAAAATAATCAAACAAACCGGTAATCAATACGATTAGTAATCATTACTTAACAGGTCTAACAGCAATGTAATTTCAACTTCAGACGCTCATTCTATTCAAAAATCTCTCTTGCGTTATAATGCTGCCAACTAATTTTATTAAATTCTACGGATATTTAAAACGTGAAATAAACAAAATTTTATTACTTTCCTACCCCAACAAAAAAAAAAGTTCACTCAACAATTTATTTCCTACCAAGCATCATTAAACACTTCAACTTGAGCGTGGTAAAATCTACAAAAATAAAAGAAATGAGAGCAAGTATTCCTATTAAAGCGAAAGTTAGCTTAGTTGAAGCAAAACAAAACTTGGTCAAAAGATTGAAGGTAGCTAAAAAATAAAAGAAATTAAAAAATGGCTCCGAAAACATAGCAAGCGAACACTTGAAAAGCGTTAAGAGAAAGACCTCGAAAAAATGCATGCATATGTACAAACCAAAAAGTTAGCAAATAAAAGTGGCACAAAGCTCACCATCGTAGCAACTATGCATGCCAATAAAGTAAAGCGTAGCACAACAAAGCCATGCCATAGCCATAAACGATAGCTGAGAATTATTTCATTGCCTTTGGCAGCAACTTTGGTTAGTGAATGGTAACGGTGACGACAACAAAAGACACTCAAATGTAGGTTAGAGCCTTTGTTTGCTTGCGTTTATCTGTACCGCCACCCACTACCAATTATCGAGTTGCCTTTGAAAGGTTCATTTATACATATACATATATACATTCAAGCACAAAGGCGCATTACGATAATTTTCGTGCAACGTAATGGCAGCAGGCGTTTATTGCCAACACGGATCGTATCGCAAAGCGACTTGTTTTTCTTTCAAGTGCCGGCTTGCTTTTGTTGTCGTAATGTCAATCTTACAATTATTTTTCTTTCTTTCATTCAAAAATCAAACAAATCCAGGCTTGGGTATGTAAATAAGTAGTACTATTATCGCTCGCAGTACGTAAGAATAACCAAAGTACAATTTTACAATTTTTCAGGAGAACGCCTTTGAAGCTTAAAAAAGTTCACTGAAATCACTGGCTCACAGTGAAAATGATCTGGTTGGTTTTTCTTATATATTACAAAAACCTCTTTAGCTAAATTTCGTTCGTTAATTTTATATAAAAACTTAGATATTTTTTCATAGAAATCTTTTGAATCAGTGTTTCCAAATTGATGCAAAAATTCAGAAAATTCTTAGAAAATGGCGTGAGAATTTTTAAATTTGAGACAAGAATTACAAAATAATTTCTGTGTATGCAGTTTTGTAGCCAATAAAATTCTAATCTCACAAAGTGCAAGTCTCAAGACTGTTAAAAATTTTGTTGCTTTTTGGCAAAATTTTTTTTTCTGCATGGTGTTTGGTATTTTTTCAAAAGATCGTCGGTATAGGCCCCTGCCGTCAAGATCTATTCATTTATTCTCAAGAAAACTGCATGATGCCTTGGAAAATAATTAAAAGAATAGATATTGAATTCATTATTCGTCTTTAAATTAAGCAATTTGTAATTGAAAAACAGCCAAACTGAGATATCACTTACGCGGTTATGCATTTAAGCGTTACGCGGTTTTTCCTTGTCACCGACGATATGTAAATTCTAAAACTATAAAAAGCCAGACCTGTTAAATATTGATTACTAATGGTAATGACTACCGGTTTGATTAATTATTTTCTTAAGAATCAATTTAATGATTTATTACCATTACTTTGAATTTTTAATGATTATTTTCCAAGTAATTAAAAAAATAATCAAAAAAAATTATGATTTTTTTACGATTGTTAAAATAAATCAAAAATTACCAAAAGTAACCAAAACACCTTTTTTGATTTTTTTTTTTTAATAATTGTAAGAAATCATGATTATTTTTTGATTTCTTCTAATCGTAATCAAACAATGGAAAAACAATTAAAAGAATTATTACCAATTAAAAAATGCGTCTAATTAATTGATTACTAATTACTAATCAAATTAAACAGTTTGGTGAAAAGCTCAATACTTAACTCAAAAGAGAAGTAAGAAAAGTGATTATTGATTTCTAACATAATACAGACTTTGGCTGTTTCTTTCTTTGCAAATAATGGTCGTTTTTTATTCGTCATTTGGTTGCTAGTTAAAGTTTTGACTGCTTACCTAGAACAAATTTTTGAATTGAAATCATCAAAAATGTAAGCACGAAAAAATTATAAACGCTCACAATTTTGGTTGCCATTTTGATTTTCAAAAGAAATTTCAAATTTTTCAAAAAATTAAATTTCGTTATTTTATTCATAACTCGCTAAGTGCTTATGTAAAAAAACGGCTAATGTCTTAATGTTTTTAAAAACATTCTTGAAAGCTTGTGTGTTAATACAACTGCGCGCTTAGCATGCAATTTTGTTTACAATTCAACTGTAGCTAAATTCGACATTAGCTATTATTGCTTGCTGTGACAGCTATATTCTTATATCTAACCGCACTTGCAAAGCCATTTATATAGCCAAAACCATTTGTAAACGGAAATTGTGTTAAATAAATAGGCAAGCAAGCATATAAAGCATACGCAGACCTAGACAGAAAATCAAAGCTTAGTTGCAAGGAATACGTAAACAAATAGCAGCGCATTACGTTTGGTTGTCTTGTCGTGCGCTCTACAAATTCTCTTTGAATTGCTACGATTTCTCTGTTTATATGCGCCACCCTCGCTATTTGCTGATGACTATCTTAACTGTCAAATGGTAAATACTACACGGTGCGTTCGTATCGCTGCTGGCAATCTCTTTGCATATATTTCTTTTAACTTTCCTAAATTTTTTTTTTTGTGATTCCTCTTTTTAATCTGCGCTTTTCTTTCCTTTTAATTCCACCGACTTTGCTTTCAGGCATTTTGCTTTCTACTTTCTTCTTTTTTTTTTGCGATTTATTTATTTACTTAAAGCACAAACGGCTTGATGGTTTCAATCACAGTTTTTTCAAGGTAAAAGGCGGTTGAGCTGTGCAAAAAAAAAAAGGAACAGCTCACGTACATAAATAAGTCGCTTATGGTATGCACAAGCTTTCTCAAATTAGCAACCGCGAGGTCCTAAAATTAGATTCTAGTAAGTAGGAGAATACGCAAAACAAGAACTTTAGTTTATCGAGTTTAACCACTGGTGAGATACGCGAACCAATTCGGATATGGCATGTAAATAATGGGACAAAAAGGGATGGCCTATTAAGAGCTAGATAGTTTAGCTGCTTAACAGCACTCCTAGGTTTTGCCTGATGCGAGCTAGATAGCTAACTGTGGAATTTAATTTGACTCGCCCCTATGGAAATGGTGCCTAAAAAATTTTTTTACCCAGACTGGGTCTTGCAATGGCAGTGATATTAGCCGATCTTTATTCGTCGTTTCGATGCCAGGTAAAATTTTCTCTGCATGTCTAAAAAAATTTGAATTTTAAGTACCAAAAAACTAAGCAAGCAGGAAAAATTACAAACGTCCACAATTTTGGTTGCTATCTCACTAGGAACAAGCTCGGTTTTAAGTGTCCGATCCTTACTCACATTTAGTAAAAACTCTGTAAAACTTATAATTTGAAGATACATAGCCCAAACCCCATTTATCGGAATAATCGATTGTATGGGAGCTATGCGTTGTATTGCTCCGATCTTGCTGATTCCGACAAATGATTAATCTCATGCAAAATGGCGGCCGCATACCAAACTTCATCTCATATCTCAAAAACTGAGGGACTAGTTTGCTTACAAACAGACAGACGGGCATGGCTAAATTGACTCAGCTCAACGTCCTGATTATTTCGGTATACTTATTGGTGGGTCTATCTCTTCTTATTCTCATACTTACAAACATCGGACCAAAGTTGAAATACCATATCATGTTCATGAAAGGTATAAAAAAAAACATTTTGTTATTATATTCATGCGTCGATATGTGATTACCAAAAAAACATCGGCATTTGTTGGAGTGGCAAAATGACAAACTGAAAAAGAAGCTCAGCTTAAAAATCGGCAGGATCTATGTGTGCCAAAATTTTGTTAATCTAGAAAGAAAGATAATTTCTCACTGCATACTTGTAACTGGCATAGCTATCATATAGCCGCTATCCACAGCCAAAGTAAAGTTTTAGAATTTGTCAGTAGTGTGAAAAAGGCGATTTGAGATTAACTTAAAATCTTACAGTTAATGCAAGTAAGTAGTATTTTTATTATAAATTGTTAAATACTAAATCAACTTTAGCTGTTTTTCCTATATTTCTCTGTGACCTTATTTAAAGATAGAGTACTATTTCAACGAAAAAATAGTTGTGTTTTTGAATTACTTAAAATTTTTTTTGGTTGTTATTACGAAGGAAAGTAAATATGTTCAATAATTTAATCTGTTTTACTAATTTCAATATAAGATTACTATTACAAATTTAAGCAGGCAGAAAATGGACTTTGCTTGTTCTGTTTTTGACCCTTAAACCCTTAATTTTTTAGCAAAATTAACTTAATTTCGTCGTAACTTGACTTAGGTTGCTATACAGATATTTCACTCAAAGACGCTCAATATCTTATGCTCATAAATATAATCTGAAAGAAACCTGTTTTTTAAATAAATTCCTTTTGAAATGGCTTACCACCTCACTGGGAAAGTAGACGCGCCTTTATTAGCTCTAAGCAAAAATAAATTGAAGCATGCGAAGACAAAATTACGATTAAAATAAATGCCTATCAAACAAAGTGAAAATGCGTTTCTTTGCTGTCCACAATTCTTAGCCGTAGAAAAATTATTTTAAAGCTTTAAAATCTAATTTCCGCCACAATACGTGAAAATATAGTAAACAGCATGCTGTGTGCCGCAGGACCAAATGCCAAGCATGATATTCTTTAGTATTTTCCTTACGCACATATACAAATTTATACATATATATATGTCTGTGCATGTATTTTACTTGCTTCCTCCCCACACACTACTTTAGCTACAAACACCATCACCCTCAGCAATTTTTGGTCATAATTTATAAATGAACATATTTTTGCCTTTTGCGGTTGGCGGATGCCAGTAAATGGCGCCAATTGTCGGCACTTTTTGTTTGCACATTGGCCCTCTTTAGCTGTAGGTACTTGTGGTATGCTGCTCAAACGCTGCCGTTTTGTTTCACAACTCATGTTTCTTTTGGTTTTTGTTCACTTCTTGCGGGCTCGATAGGTTTTTCTTTTTGATAATTTTTTCTTTATATTTTATTTTATTGCTCACCACTTTCTTGTTTGTGGTTGTCGACGATTCTCGCCTACATATTTTTTTTTGCAAAATTTTATCTTGCCTTGAATTGATTTTCATATTTTATTGGGCGCTTCATTTCCTGTGTTTCCTTTTGTTTTTATTATTCCTAGCGGCTGTTCGAGGACACGCAAGCTGTCGAGCCCACAGCTTTTAAAGCACTCTCATGTGACTGAGAATGTTCATCAGGGAGTATTGGGAAAATTTAAGCTAATAGTATTTCCAAAGCAGCAGAAAAATTTGTTAAGCACCACGCCCATTTTTATGTAAAATATATCTGATTATGATACATAATAATTAAAATAAGTAATATTATTATGATTATAATAAGTAATATTATCGAAAATAATTCTATTTTACTTTGAAATCGTCGTAAAAAAAATTTTAATAAATAAAAAATTTTTAAATAGCGCGTGGTATCGCCCCTTTTTAGAGCAAATCTATTCTAACATTTCCGTAGCCATAACCTTAAGCCATTTGTTACATCAGTTTTGGTTAAAAAGGCCCTAATCAAGCGATAACCGCTCTTAAAATCTTAAATTCCGATATTTAAATCATATATTTTTAAATTCTAATTCAACTTTAGCTGTTGTACCTATATTTTTCTGATAACTTGTCGTAAAATAGGTCTTTATTCCAAAGAAGTCACTATTTTCCAAAGACTTAAATACACTTTGTTTTAAACTTTTTTGGACAATGACAAACCGAGAATCACCATGGAGTGTCAACTAATGGAGAGATCAACCCGAAGCGTACCAGGTTCGTATCCGGCAAAGGACTGTCACTTTCGACAACACTTCTCAAAACCTTCGGGGAGTGGTTTTGTCGTTACAAACAACAGAAACAACAACATGAACCAAATCCAATATTAGCTATAATAATTGACAAGAGGTTGTTGACACTGGTTGGTAAATGTGAGTAGTATTACGGGTTAAGCTGTTAAACAAACCATTGTTCTGAAAGCCTAATTGTTTGCAGAACGAACCAAACTTTCTCTGATAAAGATGCCTAATAGCCTCCAATGCCTAATGGACTCATAAGAAAAGCCCCGGCATTTTTGTATAAATATTCCTCTTCTATTCAAATAAAAACCCTTAATAATTAATAAAAATGTTTAAAAATAAAATCAATTATAATTTTGAAAAAAAAAATAAAATTATCAAATTCGTCTCCTTACAAATATAGCTTTGTTGTATGAAAAGAGAAATTAAAATTAGACCAGATTGCATACTCCCTAATGCCCATATTTTATGTTTCCACTCTTGTGAAATTGTCACTGTGTTTTGCCTAATTGTTGTTTGTGTTTGTTATAAGGTGTTTACTTACACAGCTTGGTGACATATGTAAGAGGGGCAAATTGGGTTTTATCTTATTTTTTTAATCGATTTTGTATTGCTTTTATGATTTATTTTATTGTTTTTTAATAGCTTCACATGTATACGAAGGACACTTTAGGCTGAATTTATGTTTTGCTTTGCGGTCGACAGCTAACAAAAACTGCTGTGGTAAAAGGCTGAAAGGGCTGAAATTGTTTTGGTCTGGTTTAATATTGTAGTCTTGTATAACATATATACATTACATTGTTATATTGCTGATTTTTTTTTCGCAAGTAATAAGCGACTTATGAATAAAATAGCACAATGAAACTCTTTTTTTTTAGGAACTTTTAAATTTGCTTTACTTTTAAAGTTAAATGCATAGCTGGAAGAACATACATTAATTATTATTTAAAAAAAATTAAGAACATAGTTAAAAGAGAAAAAACAGCTAAACTGCCTCAATCCAACAGAAATTTCTGCACACTACCAATACATGCATTTATTGCAATGCGATTAAATTTAATTTTCATTCAATTAACATTCAACAATTTCTGTTGATGAAATCTTGTATTAAAACGCAAATTAAGCCAACAGGATTATAGAAAAAAAAAATGTGGATCGGAGCCAATAAGAAGGATTTGCGCATTCTGCTGTGCCAGGCGACACGCAACTGATAACGAGTATACGTCTGTATGTATGTATCGAGGTCAAAGTATAACAGCTAGTACACTGGCAACTGCTCAAGAAATAATGCAAGGTACAGCGAGCGAAATACCAACGACAAGAGATTGTACAGGGTGTTTTTTTTACAGGTTTGTTTTTCGAATAGAGATAAAACTGGCATTTTGTGGTCAAATCTGGCAACTCTAATGTCATTTATGTTCAGTTTGGTTTGCCATTTCATCATGAACAGGTTGACAAAAGAACAACGCTTGCAAATCGTGCAAATTTATTTCGAAAATAATGGTTCAGTTCGCGAAGTTTACCGTGAGCTCCGTCCATTTTATGGTCGACATAATCGTCCATCAGAGCAATTAATTCGGTTAACCATGGATCGTTTTCGCACTACGTTTACTCTATGTGATAATACGCATCCGCAGAGACGTCGAACAGTGCGCACCGAAGAAACAATTGCCGCTGTAGAGCAAAGTGTTGAAGAGGACCCGAATGAATCGATTCGCCACCGTGCACAGCAATTGGAGCTTTGTCCATCAACTTTATGGAAGATTTTGCGCAAAGATCTTGGCTTGCGACCTTACAAGATCCAGCTTGTGCAAGAATTAAAGCCGCGAGACCATGCAATGCGTCGTGATTTTGGTGTATGGGCCGAAAATGAGATTGATTTCGATGCTGATTTTCATCGCAAAATTTTGTTCAGTGATGAGGCTCATTTTTGGTTGAATGGCTACGTCAACAAGCAAAATTGCCGCATTTGGAGTGAAGAGAATCCACATGAGACCCTTGAAACGCCATTACATCCACAAAAACTGACTGTTTGGTGTGCTCTATGGGCTGGTGGAGTCATTGGGCCGTACTTCTTCCGCAATAATGCTGGAGAGGCAGCTACCGTTAATGGAGACCGGTATAGAGCCATGATAACCGACTATTTTGTTCCCGAATTGGATGGCATGAATGTGGATGAGTTGTGGTTCCAACAAGACGGCGCTACATGCCACACAGCGCACGTCACAATCGATTTATTGAAGGAAACATTCGATGAGCGCATAATTTCGCGGAATGGACCTGTCAATTGGCCACCAAGGTCGTATGATTTGACACCATTGGATTATTTTCTTTGGGGATATGTGAAGTCGCTCGTCTACACCAACAAACCAGAAACGTTGGGGGAATTGGAAGCCAACATTCGTGGCGTTATTGCCGACATACGGCCCCATATGCTCGAAAAAGTGGTTGAAAATTGGACCTGTAGAATTGGCTTTATTCGAGCCAGCCGCGGCGGCCACATGCCCGAAATCATATTTAAACATTAATGGCATAAAATTATCCTTCCAATAAAGCCAAATTGATGGACCTTAAAACGATTTTCTTGTGTTTTATTTCAATTCGAAGTTCTATACCCTTAAAAAAAACACCCTTTATTATAGACAACCATAAGTACTGGAAAGGAAAATCTTCCTGCAGGCTGCGAGAATAACGCAAGAACAAGTAATATTTAACGATGCAAGATGATATTAAGAAATGTCAGCAAAAATAAAAAAACAAAGAATTAAAATTAATGGAATTGAAATTAAATGTAGCACACTCAATAAAACCACGCTAAAGGACTCTGACGATTTCTATAGGAAAGAAAAAGGATGGTTAAAGTACGGCGCTAAAGTTGAAGCTTATATTGAAAGGCTTTCGAAAGAATACTTCGAAAAATTGAAAATTCGAAAATTTTGAAATCGGTTGATAGCCCAGCCCACTTTTTAAAAAACGCATAGCTTTGAAACCACATAAACTGATTATTCAGTATTCCTATAGTTGCCTAATTTTGATGTATAGTTTGGAATTGTGACAGACAATTCATTTTTTTTGTCAATTTTTTAAAATGGTAATGGCCACTCCCACATTTGATTAAGTCATTATTACAAATAATAATATTATGTAACCAAAAAATTTTCAAAGATTTCTTCGCCATATAAATACTCACTACAGATAAGCTAAAGCTTTTTCAATTTGCTATCTTGCTTTTCAACGAACAGACGTCAACAGAGTCAAAGCTAATGAAAGGAAATTGTAAGAAAATTAGGAATTAATTAAAACCACAAGTACAGTTGAGCAGTAAAAGTAAAAAAAAACACAACAAAAAATACGTGCAAACAATAAAGAAAATAAGGAAAAGCAGCGCCTGGCATTATTTGATTCAAATCTGATAAGACAACGAGATGGGTGGCATGGTGGGTGGCTTACGTATATGAGGCGTAGTACGAAGAGGTGTTAAATTACAGCATAAAATGACTGAGCTGAAACTGGTTGGCGTAATCAAAGATAGGGAAAGACTCCGAAATGAATTAAATAATTTGCATTGAACGATTGATGGAAAAAAAGCGGAAACGCAATCAGAGCTAAAGGCAAGATTTCTCGCAATGACTCTGAAAAAATATATAATAAAACAAGAGTGTGTGGAGGAGATGTGAGGGGGTGTGCGGAAAAGAGGGAACAGCAATCAAATAAAAGATAAGCAAATAAAGCAAAAGCAACAAAAAAAATAAGAGATATAATGCCGATAAGATTTACTAAAGGAATTCGAGGAATGACAAAGTGAAAATATTAATGCCGCACCATGCTGGCGGCAAATTATTTGAACTTTTCTTCTGCGCTGACTAGTAAATAATTGTTTTTATTTGCACATTTCTATGCAAAAAGCATGCTTTCTCAGTCACATAACAATTTTATATAAAGACTTTGGGACGGTCGAAAGTGGGCGATAGTGATTTTTTGCTTACTCGAATGCAGCTACGCCTACTTGTAGTATTTTTGTTTTTTTTTTTAGAGATAGACTGCTGTTATTGCTAACTAAGTTAGATTCAATTAAACTGTAATCGTATTTCTGTTTTTTTATACCTTTCATGAACATGAAATGGTATTATACTTTGAACTGATGTTTTTAAATATGAGAAGGAGAAGAGATAGACCCATCAATATGTATATCGAAATGACACTACAACGCATAGCTCCCATACAATCGATTGTTCCGATAAATGGGAATTGGGCTATGTATCTTTAAATTAACAGTTTTGCACAGTTTGTAATAATTTTGAGTAAGGATCGGACACTTATATCCGTGATGCGTATTCATGAAAAGTCTAAAGTCTTCAGCGCCGTCCAAGACAGCCCTTTCCTTATTTGTTTTAAATTGCGATTGCTTGAATCGTTTTCGGGGCTATAGCGATTCTGGTTACTTCAATAGTAATTTGAACTGTTTTGAAATGTAATCAAAAATAATTTTTTTAATACCCACATGTATAACAATTCCTGTACTTGTAATTTAATCTCAATTATGTAATCGTAATTATGCCTATATAATCGTAATTACTTAATCATAATTATTTAATTTTAATGAAGTAATCGTAACTAAGTAATCGTAATTATTTAATCCTAATTATGCAACTTTAATTGCGAATTTATTTACAATTCTTGTAATCATAATTATTTAATTATAATAATGCAATCGAAATTTGTAATAGTATTATGCAGCCGTAACTATGGTTACTGGAATCGTAATTGTTATACTTATTTGGGTGTACGCTTTACGACATAATCTAACGATCAAACCATTTTTCAGTATCTACGCGAATAGGAAGAAGAAGAAAAATAAGAAAATTTAAGAAGAGCAATTTTCTCTTTAAATATCATTCGCAGTTCGAATTTTAAGTACCAGAGTAAAGCTCTTCTTTTTTTGTTTAATGCATATTTCTAGTCGATCCTAAAGTTTGAAGCTTAAATAATATAATTAAAGCACATTATAAGCTCCCCGAACTGTACGCCATTTTCAACAAAGTATGCGCTTGTTTCCTGGCAGCAACTTTTTTTTTTTTGGGAAAATGTAATTTAAACTCAGATTTTGTCAAAAATCACAAACCTCACTCTACTCTTTTCTATCAAGCGTCTGACACGTTCCACCTCAAATTTAATCAATGCCTTGGCAACGCACATTCCACATTGCGAAGCTTCATCTCACTGCCACACTACAACACTCAAAACAAAAATATACGTATGTCTCATATTTCGGCCATTAGCACAATATTTAATAGCTACAATTTCATTTTCGCACGAAAACCCGGACATCAGCTGTTGAGGTTAAACTTGATTGACATATTTGTTTGTAACCATAAAGATTCTCCAAAGCTTTTGTACTAAAATCTGTGTCATGCTCTGTGCGTCCTTTCACCCCCAGCGCTGCTCCCACTACTCCAATAACGTCTACTGGCACATTTGCAATTCAAATTTTTGGTAAATTTATATTCGAAGAAAATTTTTAAGCGCCTATTGAGCAATTTTGTTGTTGTTTTTGTTTGGGATATCGAGTTGTTGTTGTTGTTTTCTCAGTTGAGAATTGGAATATCGAGTTGTTATTGTTTTCTTAGTTGAGAATTGTTCTACGTTAAATAACAATTAAATGAAAAGTATCGGTTTTTATGTTTATTTAATTGAAAACTGCCCCACTCGTTGGCCTATTAAACGGTTTTCAAAAGTGGAAAGGCTTAGTGGCAAATTTCAAATGATTTTTTATTATTTTTTTTTGCTTAGGAATGTAATTGAATTGTCCCTTACAGCGTGAAATGCCCTTTTTCTTTTTTTTCGGTTTCCCTATTTATGTACAAGTTCAAAAGGATTTGCAAAGTGTTTTGGGTCATGAGCATCCTACTATGGAGTATTTTGGGGAAACTTGTCACAAATTAAAAGGTTTAAATAGCTTTTAAGCTCACATATGGTTTGCTAATATGAAAAAATTTAATTTTCGAAAAAACTTTCAAAAGTGAGTATTGAATTTTTTTTCTCCCTTTTTAGCGTTTTTTAATTATAGCTTGCGCTTCGTTATACTAAATAAGGCGTAAAAACTGCATAACTAATAATATTCTAAAATTTTCTAAAACATTTTGAGATTCTTTTATTTCAGTTCACATTTTTTATTATACATTATTTTGTTCAAAACTAAGTATTCAAAACTATTTTTTTAAAATATTATTACAACTTTTAAGCGTTTTTTAATTTAAAAAAAAAGTGGCAAAAACAGCATGCTCAAACAATTGCAAAATTTTTTTGAAAAATATTTTGAAATGTAATAGTACTGAAACTGTTTCAAAACTCACATGCTTTTGGTCACAATGATGTTTAGGCGAGATGCCTAAAGTCTTAAAAAATGGGCCACCCTAATGTAACTTTAGCGCCCTTCCAATCACTCACACCAACCCACCCACCTGTGTGGGCATGCATGCATATTCGTGTTTTGTCAGCACACATATACATGCATGGGGGTGTGCATGTGTGGGTTCACCTCCCCTTAAAACCGGAGGATGATTTTCAGGTTCAACGGTTGTCCTCGATTGAAAAACCGTCTACTTTTCCAGAGACAGTCGACACGACAACATCACGGCCAGCCCAGGATTTTGCGCCCGCACCAAGGTAAACTAATTGTTTATAAATTATATTTTATCTAAATACACGGTCAACTTTTTATAACGAGAATTTCGTTGTTTCTTGTTTATTTTCATTTCGAGCACAAATTCGACCGCCGTGCTTTTGAGCCACCGCCGCTCCCAGTTAGCACCACGCTCGAATTTACAATGAAAAAAAATGTATAGTAAAAGTTTCAGTACTAGGTATTGAAAAACGCTTTCGAAAAATATTATCTTAATTTTTTCTCGTTTTTTAATTGCAAATAGTAATTTTCATACTGAAAATTGTTTGGAAAACTGCATACTTGTTGTTGTTAAAGTTTATGAAAATGTTTTGAAATATAACAGCATTAAAATAGTTTTTCGAATTCTTATAAAAAAAATTTGATATTAGAAAGATTTCAAATTTTTTTTGAAAAATATCATTTTCCCTTCTTCGATATTTTCATACTAAAAATTACCTCAAAACAGCGCTCTCGGAAATATTTTAAAGTTTTTGGAAAAAAGCTTCGTATCAAAATGTAATAATGGTAAAAGTACCTTTTTAGACCCAAACATTTTTTAGCGACATGAAAAAAATTGTAACTATAAATAGTTTCGAAACTTAGTACTGAAAACTGTCCTTGAAATATATCTCCTTCCTTTTTTTAAGTATTCCTTAGTTATATATTGCACTTTGTTATGGTAAAAATAGGTTATAAACTGCATACTGAAAATTTTTTAAAGTTAAAAAAAAAAAAAACTATTTGAATTTTTTTAATTCAATGTTCTTGAAAACAAATTAATAAAAAATTAGCATTTTCCACTTAAAATAATTTTATTTGCAGTATAAAAAGCCCTCAGAAAAAAAATTCTAAAAAAACTTTTCAACACAATTTTTTGAAATTCTTAATAATATATGTATTATCTGACATAAGCAAACAATATTGAATTTCAAAATAACTCTAACCGCTGCCAAGATATTTGTAAGTTTGCGTCAAGTTTCTTCAAAATGTCCCACACTGCCTACAGTATTTCATTGAAATTTCAATCTCCTCCTTCATTTATTTATTTAGCAGGCGCGCAATGTGTATGTATTAATTGAGATCGCCAATTGAATTGAGCAAAAAGGCGGCTTAAATATTTGAACTATTTCATAGCTTTAATTGCTTCAAGTTTTACCGTTATTTTTTGCGGTTTTGCTATTTGCAATTTATGGAATATTTTTTTTTATTATTTATTTGATTTTAATTTTTTTATATTACCTCTCACTGCTTTGTATTGGTCGAAATCAATTTAGTTAATTGCTGCAAATATGCGTGAAATGGAATTCACAATCGATTCGCCGCTTAATCGACTCACAGAATTCAATTAAGTTTTAATATTCAGCATTTAATTGAAATTTGTTTTTGTTGTTAATTGCTCTTTGCTTTTGAATTTTATTTTTTGGCAAAATGTCTTGCAGTACCGATTATTTAAAGAAAAAAGCTTAAAATCAATTTGGAGCTCTTCGATAACGAGCTCTTTCACTCTATTTAATAAGTCACACAAAAAACTTTTCTTGATGAGTGATTTTCAAACAAAAATATTGAAAGTACTTTTTCCGAAGTTCACAAAAATTATTAAAGTAGAATATCCCAGAAACGCCAGTGCGGATATAAAATTTTTTTATAAGTATACCGTTGAAAACAGAAATAACAGCAGCTGGTTTCGAAAAAATTTTACATATACACTGGTTAACAAATTATTCGAGAAAGTCGAATTTAAATTAAGATAGTCAACTTTTTAAGTAATTCAACTCAAACTCTAATACTTCCAACTATTCTCAAAATTAACAAAGCTTTAGTTATTTATATTAAAGCGTATCTGCAAAGATGAACTCAATTGGTGAGAAAGTGTATGGCTGACAACAACCAACTCATAATGAAGCGCTTAATGCATCGTGTTAGCAGTCTAGACAGACGAAAGGCTTATGTGAATTAACTAATAGTTTCAGGGCTGATTTGAATAACCATAGTCGATAAAACGCTTTAACTCCTATGCAGAATTTCTCAGACTTAAGGAGTTAAGAGGTTTTTCTCGCCGTTGTCAAAAAATAAATTATTACTTCCGAATTTTTCCAGGAAATTTGTCTTTAAGAAATAGGTGGTAACACTGGATTTAAACTTTTCAGCTGATTGAGGCTAAAACCTATCCCGACAATCTCTTTGCTTCATACAACTGGGCTTTTGATTTTTAGTTAATTTATATAAAGGGAGTGTTATATAAAATATGTGTCATTTTATAATCATTTTCTGTATGTATTATCTAAGTTCCGGACCACAATTATGAGTGGTCTTTATATTTCGATTCATGCGCCATCTTGCGTAAAATTTTTCTATTTGCCTTATATCTAAACTAAATTCCTCCTTTGTTTCTAAACTAACTTCCTCCACTCCTTGTATCAAGAAAATGAGAGATGATAAAAAAATTTACGAAAACAGTATTGGCGCATAGTAAAATTACGTTGATATCTGAAATCAAAGCGGTCTTTAGGGGAGGTTGAAGGTGTTTTGAGCCACTTGGGGTCTAGTGAGTCTTATAAAAAGTAAAGTGAAGCTCTGAACTCTTTTAAACATTTTAAATTTATTAAAAATTTAGGCAACATTACCTTTACGTATTACCTTACAGGACATGTACAGCAGAGCGGTCTTTTTTTTTTTTTAAAGAAAACTGCACGATCCTTTCAAGTGTTCCCCGAAGGTTTTAACTAGACACCGAAAAACTGATAAATGATTTTTCTGGAAAAATCTGGACGATTTAACTTTATTTTAGAAAAACTTTTAATAAATTTCAATTTTTTTTAGTGTTGGTGTAAAATAGTTTTTTCAAATTAGACTTTCTTGACCAAAACACGTTAAAAAAAATTTTAAAAATTAAAATTAGTAACCCCCTCCGAAAAAAAATTCTGATTACGGCCCTGTCCGAAATATTCGTTAGTGGCATTTTCAATGAGTTTCAACAACTTTTAATGAGACTTCATTATGGTCACACAGCTTTAAAATTAATTTTTTTAAGGTAAGTTTTTTACTTCTTCATTTTGAGGGTTTATAATTCATAAAATAACCCCCCTATTCATAAAAAATTTAATTTGTTTTTAAAAAGGCATTTTCATTCAAATTATGAATTATCGGAGCTATATATAGCTTTTTTATTTTTTAAGAATATGGGGGTAAATATATGGCCCTTATACTATCGAATTTGTATCACATTAAGTCTCAGCTAATCCACATTAACGTTAACATCTGTCTATGATTTAACATTCATGGTTTAACTCACGCAACCAGAGCATTCCGGAGGGTAGAAAGTGCATATCAAGCTTGTTACTTAATTTCCCAAATGAAACAGCTGCAAGCCACAAACTACAGAATTTCCATTATAGCCAATATACAGGGTGGCTGATGAAAGCCGCTACCAAAAAAAAATTAAATAACTTTTTTTCTATTTAATGAATCTGGTTAATTGTTTTTTTATTTTGCAGATTGACTTTTACATTTAACACAAATGGATAACTGGGACACTGAAACAAGAATTTGGATTGTCCGCCGCTATCACGCACTGGAGTCCGTAGTTTCGGTTCAAAGAGAGTATAGGCGCACGTTTGGCGGCAATCCTCCGAGCAGATGGACCATAATAAGACTTGTAAACAATTTTGCCGAGCATGGGACAGTCAACAGCAGACCTTACCATCGAAACCCTTCAGTTCGAACGGAGGAAACAATCGCTGCTGTAGCTGCTGCCATACAAAACAATCCACGTGTTTCGACAAGAAGCTTATCTGCTCAAATGGGTGTAAGCAGACAGTCATTACAGTCAATTATGCACAAAGATTTGGACTTATTCCCATATAAAATTCAAATGGCCAACAAACTGAACGCTGCAGACTTGCCGATTCGCTTGGAATTTTGCCAGAAGATGCTTCAAATGGTGGAAGAGGATGGAAACATGTTGAACTGTCTTTTCATGTCTGGCGAGGCCCATTTCGATTTAAACGGCAACATAAACAAACAAAATTGTCGAATATGGAGTGCTTCCAACCCACAGATACTCCATGAGACGGAATTGCATCCACTTCGTGTCACAGTGTGGTGTGCAGTTTCATCACGCTGCATTGTCGGGCCCTACTTCTTCGAAGAAAACGGTCACACCGTTACGGTTACTGGAGACCGTTACTTGAGCATGTTGAGAGAGTTTTTCTATCCAGAATTACGCCGAATGAGAATTTCTTTAAACTCTGTGTTGTTTCAGCAAGATGGTGCAGCTCCTCATATAGCCCAACCTGTTATGACAGAATTGCGACGAAAATTTCCCAATAAGCTGATATCCAGAAACTCCACATTCCGTTGGCCACCCAGGTCGCCTGACCTTACTGCACCTGACTTTTTCTTGTGGGGTTATTGCAAACAGGAAGTCTTCAAAGCAAAACCAACAAATTTGAATGAACTAAGGCAATCCATTCGAGAAACAATTGCGGCTATTCCTGTCTCAACTCTCCAAGCAGTAATGAACAACTTTTTGGTAAAATGCCGCACATGCATCGACGAGAAGTGGGGGCATTTAAATTCCATTATTTTTAAAACTAATTAAGCTATATTTAATAAAATTTAATGAGCTTTAACATGAATAAAAGAAAAATGAATTCCATACACTGAAAAAAAAATTATTTGAGTTTCCTAATGTAGCAAAATTCATCAGCCACCCTGTATGAGAACAAACAGTATAAGAAGTGAAGCAAAAACACATTTTGTTTTAATTATCAATAACAGCAAATATGTAGAAGGGCGCGTAAAGGCAGCTGTAGTAGTGCTAGCAGGTGCGCAAATTGAAATAAACGAATGAAGCAAAGCATAACATAGAACTTTTGTAAACTGAGCGCAGCATTTTATGAGCCAAATCACGCGTGTGTTTGAAAATGAGGCCACAACGCAATGATTTTTGTTTCACTGTACATGGCTGAGCATAGCTGATGATGCTCGCTTGTAGAAATTTGATGGTACAACAAAAGCACATTTGCATAGTGATCGATCGATAACAGCAAAGGCTATGAAGCCATGAAGCTTTGTCACAGAGCACAAAAACTGCTTTGGTCTGAAACAACTTATTTACCTTTTCTGCAGAATTTTTCAGAGTAATTTTTGTTGTTGCTTAATGCAAAAATTTAAAGCGAATAGTAATTCCTTAAAATTAGTAGTAACTATATGTGAATATCAGATATGAACGCTCATTCCACTGCATTTACGACTTCACCCTCTACTTTCGGTTAACCATAAACAAAAGCATACTTAAGGGCGCTGTGAGCACAGTTTGTTATACAAGGTGGCGCAAAAGTAAGCTTCCGATGTTCAGCATATCGGTTGTGGCACGTGCAGTGTGTGCTGTTGCACCGTCTTGTTGGAACCACATGTTTTCCAATCCCAATTCATCAAGTTGCGGCAAAAAGAACTCGTTGATCATTGCTCTGTAGCGCTCACCATTCACAGTAACCGTGTGGCCCCGACCGATTATTGGTCAAATAAATAGTCAGCAATATTCCGCGTTCTGGAGCAGTGTAGCGTAACATTGTTTATTAACGTGTATTTCGCATGTGTTTACTACACAAATGTCAAAACAGAACTGACTTTAGGGGGCAATCGCAAAATTTATAGCATTTTCTGATAGGAGGATTACTTTTGCGCCACCTTGTAGTTTCAATTAACACATGATTTAGCGCAAGAGTTTTTAATTCTGGTTTCCATTTGCAATTGTATGAGCACTTTACTGTATTCAGCTTTACGGGTGGCAATCCATTAAGCGTCTATAAAGGGAGAAAAAATCAGTTATGGCTCTATTACGACGTTTTGTGTGAAGAACAAAGCAAGCAAGTGTACGCTTTCCTTATAGAGTGCACCCCTGGCGCAAACTTAAGCCGCTCGAATTATCCTTGCCGGTATCAGGTTAAAGAAATTGAGGATATCGAGTCGCCTTTCTTGAATTCTTGCTTGGTTTCGATTGCCTCGGAGAGGTGCTTCCAAATATTGACGGACTGCCGGTATTGCTCAAAGTCATTTGGCATAGTCTTATAAGCTTTGCAGGGAAGCAGTTCTCTGCTTAGGTGTGTGCCGATTCTCTTATCGTATGTCTACTGCAAGATTTATATTATTATGAAGATCTCGTCGTCTATAGGATTCACTTTTTCACTCAATAATCTCGATAGCAGCTCATTTAAAATATGAAGGATACGTTTTTGCCATGTTTTGGAGGATCATCTTTGTAATGGATTGGACAGAGCACACTTAAGTTCCAACTAGGAGGCATGCGCTCGTCTGTGCATAATCTGCATTAGAGCTCTACAACTCTTGTCATTGCAATTGTCCTGAGCTTTAGTGTGTTTCAGCATTTTATCTTTGTCATAATCTGATGGTGGACCATATATTTCATTGTTATCAATTGAAGTATCAGATTCATCATATTATTCGCTTTTTAGCACTGAGGTGAGGGTCTCACTTCATAACCTAGGTCGATCTGGATGTCAGCTATGATGTGTGCCATTAGTTTTTTGGTAAAAATTTTTCATCTACCTGATTTTCTAAGTATGGAATCATCTTTCTGTGGGAATCATGACATTTTCTTCTTTGAGGGAATCGAACCCGAAAACTTTGGGTTGATAACTAAGCCGCTGACTTTTGTAAAAAAAAATTACTGTGCATAATTTTAGGCGCTTTCTTGCATTTAATATTGGAGTTAATATAAAAGTGCGCCCAAAAATATGCGGCGACATTTTATCGGTTTTTTTTTGTTTGGCAGAGAAATTCTAACCCCATATTCATAAAAAGTAAAAAAAAAAGCTCTGATAATTCAAAATGTATATGGAAATGCCGTTTTAAAAAGCTTTATAAGCCAATTTTCTTTTTTATGAATATGGGAGTGAGTCTGGAAGTGTATTTGGTTTTTAACTTTCTGTTTTAGCACAATTTTTTTTTTGCTATAAATATTTCAAGTTTTAAGAAATAATTTTTTCATTTTCCACTGGTCCAATAAATTTTCCGTTGACTATCAATACACAGGGTGAGGTATTTTGCTCACATATTTGTATTAAACAAAGCCGTAAATCAAGCTGCAGCTGAATTTACATAAACACCGCAAAGCCTTAAAATTTTGAACCAAATCCCAACTCGAATCCCTTTCAAAATTAACTGTCAAATATATTCTACTCTTTTGCGAGTAGTTTGACACCCACGGCAATACACAAATCAAAAACAACAAGTTAAACCGCATCTATAGCAACAACGCATCCACAGGGTAGTAATCTATCTACCCTCGCCACGATACAGGCTACGGTCATGGCAATTTTTGTGGCACAACCTTTCATGAGCGCAACCTTGAAACACCACTGACGCCCACGCCACACCAACCTTCACCACTTCAGACTGCGCTGTTGTGCCAGCTAAATGTTTCGCTAATCCAATTATTATCATTTCAATGAAATCGGCTGGTCATCCGGCTGTTACAAAAAAACTGACAACCACCCGAAAGATATTATACGAGAGAACAAGAGAAGAAAAAGAGTGGAGCATAGCAAATATGACTTAATCGAATAATGGTTAAATGGCACAGGACATGTAGTCGCCTGCATGTCTAGCGAATAGCAGACCCAAAGTTCGCTTGAATGATAGAGGCGAGGTTGGTGCTGCTAATGGTGACAATGCTGTTGTTATTGGTGTGAATGTACGCATATAAATATAGCATAACGCGAAAGCGTGTGCATTGAAGTGAAGATTTATGAAGTGCAAAATGCAACAAATACTTTCAGCAGTTGTGGAGGACGGATGCTTTGAAATTAACAACGTAAAGCGCAGCTAAATGTTTTCAACGGTATAAACGGATGAAGTCAGAGCAAAGCATTTTTTTGTTGCCCATGGTATTACCCACAGGCTGTTTAAAAGTTTCTACAGCGCGTGTTGAATGTACCAACAAAACAGTTTGCTGTTTATCAGTGCCATTGCTAATATACCGAATTTCAAGCATACTTTTGGGCGCACAGCTTTAATAAGAGATTTGGTTTGACGCTGATTGTGTCGTTGTTGTTGCTTGTCTGTTTTTAGCTAGCTAGTGTACTACAACGTATACCATGGCGCTCTATTACGTTTATTTGGCTATAAATTTGGTTTGGCAGGGGTAATTACATTGAATTTCCATTAATAGCCCTACGCGTTGCTTCTCCGAGGGTGGGCAAGTAACTTTTTTTTTTTTTGTCTAAATTGAAATATGAGTAATTTTTCGCTCGTTTGCATTTAAGTAAATAAATTAAGGTTATCTTGGAAATTTATTTTTGTGCTCGTACCAAATTACTTACAAATTTGCCTAGTAATAGCGCAGTGGAATATCAGTAGCCCAGTGAAGCTTACCTGAAATGCCACAAAAAGAGAATAAATTAAATCAGATTTAAAGCAAAGCACGTTTAAGATATTTAAGAAATCTATTTTTTTTAAAGGCTACCTTTATATAAATGTGCTGTAACTCAGTAAGGAATTTTTCTTGAGCAGAGGGGTAGTATTGCTAAATTTTGATTTTCAACCTTAAAGAGGTCAAAACTTGTTCCAACTACTTGCTTGGCTTTTGATTTATAGTCACTTTATATAAACGTAGACTTAGACAAAATTTTTAAAATTTTTTTCAAATGCTTTCCTCTATGGTTTACACACTTTCCGAACCACAAATATGGCTTTTCTTGATATTTCTCAAACTCAGGGAAGCCTACTTAAAAATATGCGCCACCTAGCGTAATTTATCTGAATTGCTTACTGCATGAACATAGAGATCTGAATAAGTTTCAAGTCAATATATCTCACCGGGAAATTTTTTAAAACTTAAACGCAAGATTTACAGATTTTTTTTTTGCCATTTTTTCAAATTTTTAAATATCTCGAACCGAGAGCCACCTAGCGTAAATTTCCCTCTTATTTATTGCATTTGTACTGTTTACAGAATTATTTCTGATATTTTGAGTCAGTATATCACTCCGAAGATGATTTTAAAAATCATGTCTTGAGGATATAGGTTTTTCTTTTCAATTGGAAAGTCCCCGGTTCGGAATTTTATGCCAAGTCAATGCCAAACTAAAAATTAGCGTACAAAAATTAAGGCGACCTAACATGAAGTTAGTTTTCGGATCATTGCCCAGTTTTTGTGTGGACAGAAATAGGAAGAATGATGCATATTTGGTAAGAGAAATAAAAAAAAAATTAACAATAAAAACATAAAAAAAAATAGATTAGTTTCAGTTATTTTTTATTTTTTTTGATTATTTTTAATTTCTTTCAGTATTGTTGAAGTATATATTTATATCCTTCTACAACAGTACTGAAAAAAATCAGAAATAATACAAAACAATCTATAATAATCAAAAGAAATAATAATAATCAAAAATAATCTAAAGTAATCAAAACAACTTTTTTCATAATTTTTTTTTTTTTTTTGATTTTTTTATAAATCGTAAAAATAATATTTTTTTTTTGGATTTTTTTTTTATAAATTGGAAAATAATCATAAAAAATTTTAAGTAATTGGTTATCAATCATTACATGGATTCTCAAAAAAGTAATTAATCAAACCAGTAATCACTAGGATTAGTAATCATTATTTAAATGCTCTGCTTGTGAATATACGAATTTCTTTCTGACCTCGAAACAAAAAATAATTTAAAGGAAGGATAACACGAGTTGGATTCTCAGAATATGCGCGACTCGGTGCAAGCTTCTGCTACGTTACTCTGTCTTTATACATTCGAAGAAAACCATACAAAACCCTTCCCATTTCTAACTAAAACAAAAAACCTTACATCCTAAATGCAAAGAGAATATAGACGGCGAACAAGCAGTCAGCCAAAAAATATACTACAAAAATAACATAATGTCACCAAAAAACCTTGTAATAAGAAGTATTTCCACTCAATACGAGACGCCATCATTTTTTAATTAAAAACAAATAATTAACCACTTTCTATTTGCTTTAATTTAAGTCAAGGAGTCCCATGGGCGCTTAAAAAACGCCAGACAAATCAAATAACTACTTTCGGCCGTACCTGTTTACTTTGACATGCGACACAGCTATGTTGCCTACTTACAGGCGCCAGTCAGTCAGTCGGGTAAAAAAAAACAAACAACCGCAAGATGTTTTCAAAAGCGAGAAATAAAAAAAAATGCCGTTATAATAAGCATAACAATGAAAGTGAACTGAAAAGAGAGAAAGGGGCGCCTGAAGGAGTAGAGGAACAAGAGTATAAACAAAAGAAGCTGTAGCAGGAGAAGCAGCTAAACCAATAGCAGCCGTGACGCATGCTTTTCACAAATACTGCAAGGCAGAGCGCCGCAAGGAAAATATTTTCAGTTAAAATACAAATAATAACAATGAACCAAGCACAAATGGCGTAGAGATAAGAAGCGGCAAACAATAACAGTAACAAAAGCTATTGCGTGGTATGGCGGTAAACAAACGCAAATTTCACAGAGCTTTAAGAGCGCTTTTTTTCTTTGCATTTTTTTTTTTAATGAATTTGGTTATTTGTTTTTGTTTTGATGGTGTAAATAAGCGATATCCATTGCCAAGTACAAACCAAGCCAAGCACCACAACTTAATGTAAACAAACATAATTTTCCTTACACAGTTTTTGAAGCTAAAGTGAAAAAGTTAAAATTTAAAGCTTTATTAAGTTGGATAAAATAATATTTGAGTGTAATGGTTATCAGAAATATATGTCATGAAAAATATGTGTATGTAAAGCTAAATATTTTTCAAGTAAATAAGGGAAGCTGCTAAAAGTTTGGGGGGGGTTAATGTGTGAATATTTCTTTTTACGTTAATTCGCCCTCCCAGCACTTCAACTCGCACTCGCAGCTCTTTTACTTATTTTTCCCTTTGTTGCATGTGTTAAATGCTCAACTAAGTAAAAAAAATCAATCGCCCTAAATATTTATTTTATGGCAAATATCCTCTTTTAGAGCAGTCATATCGTTTTTCAGTTCATGCGAATCCCCCTTCAAGCTCATACAGATGTAGTGAAATTTCAAAAATGTAGTTCATGTTTACATGAATGAATCATTTACTTGCTTTTCAAACGCTATTGAATTGTCAAATGACGTGAGACTTTTTATGATATTTTACTTATGAACACATCTACATACATGTTTTTATAAAGCGCCACACATGCATACCCAGCAGGTCCAATTCGCTTACAAATACAACTATGACTTTAACTTGGACAACCTATCATATTTTTCGTGATATAAAGAAAATATTTCCAGGACAAGAGTGTGATTCAGGATAGTACCCAGTCAATCTTCGATGAATTAGGTAATTTAAGTATGCTGTAATCCAGACTACTGTGATTAAAAAAAAAATGTATCCTGACTGAGAGAAGAGAACATGCAAGAAATTCGACTATCATTTGTGGTCCTTTAAAAAGTTACTGGGTGGCATTATTGGCTTGTATCGAAATTAAATAAATTAATTTAAGATTTAAAGGGCTCGCCAAGCAAAACAAACCTTACCTGTGTGAACCGAATACTGTTGGAATTTGTAGGTATGCATGTAGCAGGCCAGTTTTTGAAAACCAAAATTTTTTTTTAAATTGTAGGTGTGGTCTGGGGGTTCAAATTAACTAAATGACTCGCGCAAGAAAGGACTATCACTTGAGTAACATTCGTTAAAGCCTTTGAGCAGTGTTTTGATATAAAACCAACAACAACAAAAATAATAAGAATGAGAAACATAAAACTTCTTCTAAGCTCCACTACATCTCTATTTCCAAGAGAAGCGGCATTGAACAGTTCACACGCCGTCCTTCATGAAATTTTCATTGCGACCCCTCACATTTTCAATTCAACTCTATTCAAAAATCAATTTGTTGCAAAACCATAATCAATGCGACACCCCAAATGCTATTTTGGCAGCGACATGACTTCTGAATGACGCGGCCAAAAAAAAAACCTTGGAAAGAGCGCTGGTAGAGATATGCATGGTTGTCCTTGTGACAATTGAGGACTTAAAGTTATTTTTTCAGCCCTTTTTTTTTATTTTCACATCCTACTACTTCAACCAACTAAATGCGCAAAACAAAGGCGAAAGATATATGTAAAAGGGCCAAATATTTTGCAAATTCAGCGGAGGTAAAGTGAAATGCAAAATCATTTGTGATCCAAGCTTGTGGGTTGAAGAGTGTGAAGTATTTTGCTTAGCAGTAGAGTGTGCAAAGAACAAGAAAAATGCTGTCACGCACTCACTCACTTGCAATATTCGGCAATTTGTGGGAAGCTGTGAAGTGCAAACGGATGTTACCAAAGTTAAGTACTTCAACACAACAAAAGAAATGCCGTCGCCGACGCCTAAACAATTTTAGATGAGGAAAATCATATAAGAACTAGGGTGTGCTGCAAAGAAATAATTTTTTTTTTCGTAAAAATTTCAAAAATTATATTAATATTTCGATTTGCCCTCTAGAATCTCTCCATAAGTATATATAGTGAAATTGTAAAAGGCCGATGTCTGTACATTGCTGATATTTAAAAAAAATCGATAGGAGAGACCATTATTAAGCCAATAGAACCCAAATCAACAGTTTTAAAAAATTTTTTCTGTTTGTACGTTTGGTCGCACATCACCTAAAAACTGCTGAATGGAATTGAATGGAACTTTTACCATTGCATTACTAGACGCTTAGCATAAAATTTAAGATGTCATAAATAAACTCAGTGCATCTCAATTTATACAGAAATAATCAAAAAAAAATCTTAACAAATACGCATTATGTCTATATGCACATACGGGTATAATTTTTCTGTATCTCGATGTGTTATTTTTCATTTTCAAAAGCTTGAATAAAAATTTAAATTTTATTTTTTATTCATTTTTATTTTTTTGTTATTATTTTGAGTAACCAATAATATTTCACTCATCACTCTAATTTTTTTTAATAACAAATACAATTCTATTTTTTATTTTAAAAGTTTTTTTTTTTTTCAACCAAGCCTGAATTGTAATAATTTTTTGGATTTATTATTTAAATAAAAAAAAATACAAAAAAAAAAATTGTCTACTACTGAATTTCCATTGGCTTGCCTACAGTTTCTAGAACACCTTTAAAACCATTAAGTTTGGTAATAACCGCATTGATCAATTCTCTTTCTATAATGAGCCACCTTAAAATATTAATAAAAATTTTTTTTTTAATTTTCCTTTTTTTCATGAAACACGATTTCCACTCACATGGTAAACGCAAAAACATTTTCCAGCTCAAGGTGTGATGTGAATTTTGTTTTTTTTATTTGTATTTTTTTTTTATGATTTTTTGTTTCATACACCCACTTGCCCTTTTACTGAGTTACACTTCCATATGAGTGGCATTTGGTTGCTTAACAGTATTCCTTAAATTCCACTCACACCATTTCATATCAGCACATATCCTTCCTTTGCCTGCTGCGCACAATTTGGAAAAAGTTCCTTTGGCATGCACAGAGGTCTCTTGACAGCTGTAAAGAAGTTTTGTTGTTTGTTATGTTTATTTTTATGTATTTTTACACCTTTATATTATTTTCCTTTCTCATATTTCTTCGCTAAAATTTCAATTTTTTCCTTTCGGCACACAAATTCGGTCATTTACCCTTTACAAATACTCCTAAGTGTATCGAATCGTTTTGAAAACTTTTCGCCATTAATGTCTGACATCTGAGGGTATAAAAAAGATCCAGGGTAATGTATTCAAATTAGTGACGTCAACCTCTAAGTACAAAAGAGTAAGGTGAAGGAGGTAGCTAGAAGGTTACTCTTAAAGTTAGAGCTGAGCGAAGTGATCCACATAACTGCGGGAGTTAAACAAGTTTTACTAGAGAGCTCAAAAATATGATTTTACTAAGTTTGGCTAAAAGAATAGATCGGAAGGATTCTAGCCACCGAAGCAGCCGGATGGCATACAAGGTTTTGCTATTGTTCGCAGAACTCTTAAAATGCCATAACTATCACACAACTCTTTTAATTTCGAAGAACGCGACGCTTTCTTTCGAATTATTCGAGTTCGCTATGCTCAGAAGAAGGGTTTTGATTCGAAAGGTAATTCTCCAATAGTTTTCTTAATTGAAAACTCTGCGCCTCCCTATCGGTTGAATAGCTATCGGCTGCAATAATCATGAAACTCAGCCACAGGTAGAGAGCTTAGAATATTGTTGTAAAGGATGTTTTTTGTAGGGGTATAGAACTTCAAATTGAAATAAAACACAAGAAAATCGTTTTAAGGTCCATCAATTTGGCTTAATTGGAAGGATAATTTTATGCCATTAATGTTTAAATATGATTTCGGGCATGTGGCCGCCGCGGCTGGCTCGGTCCAATTTTCAACCACTTTTTCGAGCATATGGGGCCGTATGTCGGCAATAACGCCACGAATGTTGGCTTCCAATTCCCCTAACGTTTCTGGTTTGTTGGTGTAGACGAGCGACTTCACATATCCCCAAAGAAAATAATCCAATGGTGTCAAATCACACGACCTTGGTGGCCAATTGACAGGTCCATTCCGCGAAATTATGCGCTCATCGAATGTTTCCTTCAATAAATCGATTGTGACGTGCGCTGTGTGGCATGTAGCGCCGTCTTGTTGGAACCACAACTCATCCACATTCATGCCATCCAATTCGGGAACAAAATAGTCGGTTATCATGGCTCTATACCGGTCTCCATTAACGGTAGCTGCCTCTCCAGCATTATTGCGGAAGAAGTATGGCCCAATGACTCCACCAGCCCATAGAGCACACCAAACAGTCAGTTTTTGTGGATGTAATGGCGTTTCAAGGATCTCATGTGGATTCTCTTCACTCCAAATGCGGCAATTTTGCTTGTTGACGTAGCCATTCAACCAAAAATGAGCCTCATCACTGAACAAAATTTTGCGATGAAAATCAGCATCGAAATCAATCTCATTTTCGGCCCATACACCAAAATCACGACGCATTGCATGGTCTCGTGGCTTTAATTCTTGCACAAGCTGGATCTTGTAAGGTCGCAAGCCAAGATCTTTGCGCAAAATCTTCCATAAAGTTGATGGACAAAGCTCCAATTGCTGTGCACGGTGGCGAATCGATTCATTCGGGTCCTCTTCAACACTTTGCTCTACAGCGGCAATTGTTTCTTCGGTGCGCACTGTTCGACGTCTCTGCGGATGCGTATTATCACATAGAGTAAACGTAGTGCGAAAACGATCCATGGTTAACCGAATAAATTGCTCTGATGGACGATTATGTCGACCATAAAATGGACGGAGCTCACGGTAAACTTCGCGAACTGAACCATTATTTTCGAAATAAATTTGCACGATTTGCAAGCGTTGTTCTTTTGTCAACCTGTTCATGATGAAATGGCAAACCAAACTGAACATAAATGACATTAAAGTTGCCAGATTTGACCACAAAATGCCAGTTTTATCTCTATTCGAAAAACGAACCTGTAAAAAAAACACCCTGTATATTCTCAACAAGTTCTGTATACAAGTGGTTTGTAGATGCTGGAGTTGGCAATGTCAATGTGGCTTAGGCTGCACACGCGGTAAGTTATGCCTATGCTGGAACAAATTTAGCTTCCGAATAATTGCCGAAATATCATTATAACAAATATTGGAAGGAATATAACTCCGACAAAGCCAAGACTGGGATATTTCCCCGATCGGCGTCGAATAGGATCTGCCAACCGCCTAGGCAAGTTCAACCTATCAGTAACAAAGCGCACCGTTCATCGTTTTATAGATATCTAATACCAGGTTGAAAACATCCATCTATTTTTGCCACTGAAAAGGGGGCCGTCCTCTTCTACAACTGTAAAATCGGGTGTCAGTGAAGTCGTGCAGATTTAACCCGCTGCACCATGCTCATACCTACACACTGACTAATTCAACATTTATAATATTTTCTGCTTGGTTTTGTTGAGTTCCAGTATTACTTCAAAGTTCCCGAAATGCCATTTTTCACAACAGTGCTTTTTCATAAGTTCCGTAAGGCTTTGTTGTTGTTTTGCTAACAATTCAGAAGGCTTGAAAATTACTTTTGCCATTACCATCACCTTTTTTATTGAATCAACAAAATATGCCGATTGAATAAGGCGGGAAAATGTTTTGTTTGCTCTTTTGACATAAAATCGCAAAAAGAATGATTTGCTGACAGCTCATGTGGGTTGAGAGAAAAATGTAAAAGAAAGGTCGCTGAATTCGCTTTACTCTCTTACAAATATTCGATTTCCCGATTTCTATGGTATCATACTGATTTGCATTAGGTAATCTTATTCGAAGCATCTCTTAAGGTCTTAAGATCTTAACGAATGAATTTTTTTTTATATTACACCATATGGACCATTAATCTCTAGAGCACCAAAGAGCACAACTTGTCGAGTACCTGGAAATACCATTTTATTTAAAGTTCTCATTCACTGTTTTAAGAAAGACGGGCCTCAGATAATGCTCAGCAAGCACTTACGAGAGATCATGACTTTTATGGGAATGACATCTTTCGAGAAATGCTACAATTTGTTTGAGCGCTCTATTTCATAGGTTAAGGAAATCAAATGATGGGTGGTAGAACCGATGAATGGTGGTTGAAGTATTCAAATAAGAGAGATAAACCAAGAAATTTCAGTTAAAGAAAAGTTATTTGGACCCTCTGCTTAGCTCCTACATATCTTAGTAACTGATTTATTACTTTTCTTTTCCAAAAACTTTATCTGATGGCATTCCTCTCACGGCATTTATGGTATCAAGGGCAGTTTTTATACCTTTCATGAACATGAGATGGTATATTAACTTTGGTCCGATGTTTGTGACGTTTAGAAATATTAGAGATAGACCCACCATTAAGTATACCAAATTGATCAGGACGATGAACTGAGTTGATACAGCCATGTCCGTCCGTCCGTCCGTCCGTCTGTTTGAACGCAAACTAGTCCCTCAATTTTTGAGATATCTCGATGAAATTTGGCACACGGATGTATTTTTGTATTATATTAGACATTTGTCGGATCCGGTATAATCGGGTCATTATAGCATATATCTCCCATACAACCGATCGTTCAAATAAGAGGATTATGACCATTTCTCCCTCATTTTTAAAGATTAAAACTTGAAACTTGGTGAGATATTTTCTTATGGATAGCAAAAGATTTCGGAAAAAAAAATCACCAAGATCGAAACTATATATAGTATATATCCCATACAACCGATCGTTCAGATAAGAGGATTATGGCCATTTATCCCTCATTTTGGAAGATTAAAACTTGAAACTTGGTGAGATATTTGCTTACAGATAATAAAAAATTAGGTAAAAAAATCGCTAAGATCGGAGCTATATATAGTGTATATCCCATACAACCGATCGTTCAGATAAGCAATTAAGTGAATAAAGGCACAGCCCTAGTAAAAACTTCCCTAAACAAATAAAGCTTATTATAAAAGAAAATTAAATGTATTGCTGACAAAGTTTTAGAGAACTTTAAACAATGCGTATTTAAATTTGCCGGCGTTACTTGTCTTTATATAGCAGCGCAACATTTTGTTTTAAAATTTTAATTTTGTTTTTAAATTAAAAGCTTCATCCGGCGAATTTCGATTTTGATTAAGCTTTAATATGGGGATTTTACCTTATAATTTGTTTGGCCATATAGTTTTTTAGTCATTTTGTTGTTATTGCTGCTATTTTTGACGTCTTTTGTGTTTATCCTTTTGGCTATAATTTAGTAATAAAAGCGAAAAAATTATTCTACTAAAATTTCCAGACAAAAGGATTCTTAAATTCGTCAATTCGAACCTAGTTAAATATTTTCTAATTTTTTTAAAGAACTTTTTTTATTGAAAGCAACAAGTCCCAGTCGGGTTGCTAGTTTGCAAGCGTCTAGTTTATATTTGATTTTCAAAAGAAAAAGAAAGTTTGAAAGAAATACTTTAGATGATTATTTGATCTATAAGTTGCTGGTGCATCTTATTTTAACCCGAATGAAAACAGTGAACATAAGGGCATTGGTAAAATGTGTTAAATATTTTAAGTAAGCCGGCTAGAACTAGATGTGAACTAGCTGAATTGAATTTCAGGTAGTGTGGTTTGTGTGATGCGCACACAAACATATAAACAGATCCACGAAAATCGCTATTCTATCTTAGATGATGGCTCTCTGAGAAAGATTCAACAGGAATTTTAAGCACATTATTCGGCACATTTCACTACAAGTTAGAAAATGTTTTGGATCTATTTAAGTTTCTACTACCAAAATTTCACAAAACAACAACTCAGCAAACAAAGAGCTGTTAAATTAATTTGAAATACGATAATAACCAAAGGCACATAATATCCTTTTTCACTCAACCAAAAATATAAAAATTTAGCAAAGGAAGTCTTAAAAAATTCATAACCGACTTTTAGAAGCCACGAAAGTTGTGCTATAAAAATTTCCTTGAAACTAAAAACTAACTAAAAAAATGGCCACAACTTCCTAAATAGCATAGGAGAATATTAAAAATGTACGTAATAAGGGCTTATTATCAGTCGTATTACATGCATAACAACAAAGCTTACAGTCAGCCTTGACGGAATGTACACAAAAGTACACCGACACGCAGACAGGCTGCACTTTCACTTAATCATCAAGCACAAGAGCATCAAGCGGCAGTCGGCAATCGTCTGTCGGCAGCACCAAAGAACCTACAAAGGCATTGGAATTATGTGAAAAAGAATAAAAACTTTCAAACAGATTTAAATAAGCGAGACGGCGGAATGGACGGCGCGTGATTTCGCTGTTATTTGCATGCCGCGCATAATTTATGCAATGCTAGGAGGAGAATGTTAGCGGGGGCAAAATAAAAAGAGTAGTGCGAGGCTGAGTGTTTGGCTCATGACTGTAGAATGTTGCGCTGATCTGAAGGACATTGGTGGAGCAAGAGTATTCGAACAGCATGGAGCGTAAAACGCAAGTTGAGTAATGGAAGGTGAAGAAGAGAAAAAAAGCGAGATGAAAGCATACGAAACCAGAAATTGCATTGCTAAACGTTGCAATACGTTTTGCTTTGATGCAAAATGCAGACGGCTCGAGGAGACAAAAAAAAAACGACGGTGGAATCAAAAGTGAAAAAGCGAAAGAAAATAAAATTATATTAAGCAAAAACAGCGATAAGTGAAATTACAAATAAAATTAAAAAAAAAAAAACAAAAGAAAATAAAACAAATTAAAATAAAAAGTAAAAAGTACCAGCACAACTTTCAATGTTGAGCAGGATCAAAAATACTGCCAGCAAAGCAATTGCATATCAAAGAAATAAAAAAATGGCGTAATGGGTTAGCGAAAATTGCGCTAGGATTTGCTGCTCTAACTGAATATAAAATTTTTTGTAAACTTAAAAGATGACCGCATAAGTAAGCGATGCTTGACGTGGTAGCCAGCAGTAGGTGGCGGTTGACTTGATTTTTATACCTTGCATGAATTTGGAATGGTATATGAAGCTTGGTACGACGTTTAATTGTACAAGGCGAAAAAGTAGCAAAGGTTCAATGCCTCAAACGATTCGCTCCCGTTACAGTCAAACAAGCTGGCCCGCTAACTTTTGAGATATCTGTATTAAACTTTGTGAGCAGCTGTATTTTTTTTCGGACTTTCTGCTTTGTACTTTTCCTGATAGCAGTCATACAGCACGAAATTTCGACCTAATATTGAAAAATTTGGCAGCAAACATCGAAGAGACAAAGCAAAATTAACCGCAACGAACTAAATTTCGCCAAATGAAATATAGGAAAAAGCTTATCAGCTGTTTATCGTTACGGAGAAAATCACAAATTTAATTGGTCGGTAAGGTTATAGTACGAATATTTCTCATAGGGGCGGTTGAATCTGTTGTTTTATAAGATGAGCGACAACACACGAATAACTTGGATTTCAGGTTTGCCGTCATAACTACCTCACAAAATAGATTTTGCAAAACTCAAAAAGATAAGTGTTTGAATAGATCTCGTGCAATTGATTATTCAAATGTTAAATTTTTGGTCACTTTCCTTTTATGGTAATGATATAAATCCTTTTCTTTCAAAATACTGCCTTGTGTGACACTTATAAGTCATTTTAAAATGTGAATTAGCGAAATCGGCAAATTAGTTTGGCTGTCTTGCTCTTAGAAAAATTTGGTTTTTAATTTCATGCAGGGGTGCACAACGAAATAAACAGTATAAAAATTTTTTTTATATATATAAATAAAAAAAAATATATACATAAAAAACATTAGAAAGCCTTTTCGTTTTGCCGAATACCAAAGCGAAAAATATTTCGTTTCTATTATTATCAAAAATTATTAGACTCCAAATTTTTTGTTTTATTGAAATAAAAAAAAAAAATATCTATAAAATTTCGTTTTGTTGTTTAAAAAACATTTCTTTGTTGATACATATGACGGTATATATTTATATGCATACGTAACATATATTTTACAAAAATTCAATATTATTTTGATATTTAACAAAATCAAAAAATTTTTGATATTTGTAGAAACAATTTTTTGTTTTTTTTTTGTCATACACACAACTTTTACGATACTATTATCTCAACAAAATCAAAATTTTATCTTGCTTTTTATTATATTATTTATTATTATTATATAGGCCTGATTTCATTTATACTATATATCTTAATTTTCCATATTTGGTTTTAATATTATACCTCTTCGTGCTTGCGAGTTACACATATGTCATTTTAAAGTTTTATTTAAATAAATATGCCCATTCGAATGGTTATTTTGCTCTTACTATTATTTTTTGATTTTGTATACATATATGTACTACATTAAATAATTAAACATATTTTTTATTAATATTTGCCTTTTAAAGTACCTCTAAATCTTTTGTATTACACTAATATTTCTTTTAAAAATTTTAATTTAAGGTTCCCTTCCATTGGCTAATTTGCTCTTAAGAAAATTTAATTTTTAATTTTATATACACTATCTAGATTCATTAAATATATTTGTTAGTACTATTTGACTTTTAAAGTATCTCTATATCCTCGCGTGACACGACTACATTATCTTAAAATTGGAATTAAATAAATCGGCCTAGTAAATTTACCTCGTTCGAAAATTTGGTTTTTAATTTTATATAAATTGTATGTCGTGTATATAAAATCCATACAGCTGATTTTTAAGAGATTCGTATATGTGACCTAATATCTACATACTAAAAAGCAAGCCAAAGGTAATTAGATTTTTTCATTAATAAAAGGTATAATCGCTTCGTCACAATCAAAAACCGTACCCTTCTTACTTGCTAAAACTATTTATGTGCCAGGGTGACGCTGCAAAAGCTGACGCACAAGCTGGACTCGCGTTTCATTACACTAAAATTCACTATCCCAACATAGCAACGTTGAATGGTTAAGTAACGAGCAAAAAAAAAAAAGTATACTCATTTCTCTAGTCTTATATTTCATTTTGTGTAATTTTCTCGAAAAATAATTTTTTTTTTTCCAACCAAAATTATTCATTCACATACTTTATGTCTGCGGTAAAGAATTTACTGGTTTTTTTGCATGATCTAAAAGAGCAGTAGATAATTTGATGGTAGCTGGCGTTATTTACGTAATGCTAGCTAAGGCATAAAAAGATTGTAAAAAATCACTTTCTTGTTTTTAGCTACAACAAGTTAACTGTAAAGACTACAATTCGAAAAAAGTGCTTCAATTTAAGTGAAATTATATTACACTCTTAAACCAGATCGCAACTTAAATCGCATTTAAAAACAAAGCGCATAATAAATAACTCTAAGTAACAAAAAAAGCACCGCTGTACATTTGCTTTCAACTAAGTTTGTCAACCACTTAATATAAGCTACAATCACCACATTCCGTGACAAATTCAAACCGCATCATTTGCAGCGCGGTCTTCACACTTTCCAGTAACGGCATATAAACAACAACAACTAATAAAGAAATGTATGTACCACAAATAGCTCTAAAATCAAATTAAATGGTAAGCGCAATCAACAACAAAGTAACTAAAAAAACAAAAAACTAATAAGGAAAGGCATGTCTTCGACTGTGCCGAACACTTTATACCTTTCATGAATACGCATCACGGTTTTAAGTGTCCGATCCTTACTCACAATTAGTAAAAACTCTGCAAAACTGATAATTTAAAGATACATAGCCCAAACCCCATTTATCGGAACAACCGATTGTATGGGAGCTATATGTTATGTGGGTCCGATCGTGCTGATTTTCATTATACACATTACATCTTGCTGATTCCGACAAATGATTAATCTCATGCAAAATGGCGGCTCCATACTAAATTTCATCAAGATATCTCAAAAACTGAGGGACAAACAGAGAGACGGACGGATGGGCATCACTAAATCGCCTCAGCTCATCGCCCTGATCATTTCGGTGTACTTATTGGTGGGTCTCTCTCTTCTTCTTCTCATACTTACAAACATCGGAACAAAGTTATAATACCATTTCATGTTCATGAAAGATATAATTAGAGACTAAAAATGCCTAACGCCAAATCAACTCTGCAGACTGTTGGTGGAATGGCGCGAATCATTTTTCTTCTGTGCCATTATTTTAGCAGGCGTAGCGAATTTCAGCATTTATAAGGATGTCGGAAATTCATATATCTTTTGTTTGTGTAGTTAAAGACTATTAAGTAAGTGTGGCGATTGCATGCGGCAAAGAAAACAATAAAATTTTGGGGGCATGCGTGCCTGTTGGCTTAGCAAAACGTTCAAAAGCATTAACGCTACACCATCATATCATTAGGGTTTTTCAAATGAAAATACATAACAGCGCATATAAAATCTATAACTTAAATTCCAAAAAAAAACACACAATTCGACTTACGAAGCTAATTTTAGCATCGATTCTGAGCACCCCAATCCCCACAAACACTACACGAAATCAAAGTAACGCAACATCAAAGCAAAATGTATACGCTGTGATTTCTCCCTTCCAAAAATAGCGAGAGCAGCGCATTGAAAATAAATGACATTTACGAATAACTTCAAATTCGATACGCTAGGTGGTGTTATTTTGGTGATAAAAAAAAAAACAAAGGAATATAAACAAGGGACCAACCGTGAAATTTCTTCGCATCAATAAATTAAGCAACTCAATTAGAGGGGTTGAATATGCGGAAAATGGTGTTTTTTGAAAAAGTTTAAGATTTTACTAACAATAGGAAGTAGTAAATTTCGCAAAAACCTAAAGAGATGTAGTAGAAGTGGAGAGTGGAGGGCCTGCAATCGTTTAAAGTACTAAAAACAAGGAGAGTGAGCTTACAGACCTAATCTTTGGTCTGACTGACTGATGCGCTTAATGCCATAAAAGAAATGCAACGCTTTCCTATTCTCATACGGAAAAAAACTCATTAAAACTATATTTTTTATTTTTATAATAATAAGAGGACATATTAAGTTAAGGTTGATAATCTTAGGGGTCTTTAGCGTATCTATTGCACTATGGTAAAACGAGCGCTGGCATATACGGACCGAAGTTAAGGAAACCAACAGAAATGTAAAGCTATCTAAGCCAGGGGGTGATCGAAATCAACTACAGAAATTTTTGAAAAATAATTAATTACTTTCAAATTAAATGATTATCATTTACATAATTTTTTTTAGCTATAATTTAAAAATTTTAATATAATAATATTATGTATTCATGAAATCAAGAATAAAAATTAATGAATAGAAAGCAGTTTTTACACTCTACAAACCTTCGTTCAGCTTTCGTCAAGGGTATCCTATCTTACTTCTAATAACTCCAAGAATATATGTGCGAAGTTTAACAATAAACGATTAATCAGTTTTTACGCGAAAGCATAACAAATAAACTTAAATTCACATTTATAATATAAAAAGCGATTTGTCAAGCTTTTTTAACTAAAAAACTTCGAATGTGTACAGAATAGAAATTTAAAAGTTAAAAGAAATTAGAAAAAAAGATAAAAAACAATCGTGCATAGTCATAGTCAAATTTAAGTATGCCTAAAATCTTACAATGGCTCTAATACTAAACCAAAAAGTTGAGACCAGAATAAGAGCAGAATACTTGTTTTTTTTACAGCTTTCGCAACCCTTCTAATTTTTCTCATAACATTTTTGTATACATATGTCGCTGCTCAGTTTCGAATCTTCCCAACTAAAAATTTTTTTCAAGAACATTTCTGGTTTAAAATGAAAAACATTTTTTCGCACTCACTTCCTCTAAGCTTTTACTTACAAGGTCGAATTCTAAACCAAATCATATATGTAATAAAAAAACCTTCAAATTTATGTCACAATTTTTAACCATTTTTAACATTTATTAAAAACTTACAAGTTGTTCCCCACTAAAATAAATCGTTCATTCAAACTACCCGCATCAACCTCATGGGTATACCCTCGTTGACCATTTCAAGTTGACGTTAGTTAATGGAGAACATAAAATAAAATTGCGCACAAAAACTTTTTAAATGATTTGCCTTTTCTTGCAAAGGGTTTTTGCAAAAAGACTATACAAAAGAAGAAGAAGGGGAAGGAAAAAGAAAACTTCTTAAAAAGTTTTGTACGATCTACACTTTATTGTCGTGTTAATCGACCGCAACGAGCAAGCACGCAAGCCAAATGAGTGGAGTTGGTTAAATGGGGTTAAAGGTTAAGAGCTCCTGGTAGCACCACTTAAGTTTGGAATGAGATTGTTTTAAATATATATATGTATATATATATTGTGTGGCAAAAGTAATAATTGGTTTGGTGTGTGTGGTATATATGGTGATAATGTTATGTGTTGTTAAGCAAAGTAAAAAACAACTTTGTAGAATAAAGCTTTTATTATGAAGAGGACTTTCTTCCTTCACTTTATAATATATGTATGTATTCTACTAATACATGAGCCGAAACAATTTAACTTTTCTTAAATGTGTAACTATTTTCATGGCATGAGTGCCAACACTTTTGAGTTTTATTTCAATGAAATTGAGTAAACTTATGCGTTATTGCTTGTTATCCAACTGACCAAATTACTTCCCCTATTTCAAGTAGAAATTAAGCAATTGCGCACACGAAAAATAACCTTTTACTGGTGACATTAGTCAAAGGACATTAATTGAAATGTAATCTACCGATCCAGTTCTCGCAAAGTAATGATTAAAAATACTGGGAAAAATGTGGATTTTGCTTGGGCATAGATTTTCATATATACATCAGGACGGAATTTTCAGAAAATTTGAGTGACGAAAAAAATCAAATAATTATTCGCGAAAAAATTTTGTGACGAGTAAAATATTATTGGTTATTCAATATTTTAATAAAATTTTAATTATTATTGAATCATCAATACAAAATAAATACTTAAAAACGCCACAAAGTTATACCCATCAGTTTTAGTGTGTATTTCTGAAGTTTATTTGGTTTATTTCGGTATAAATTGAGGTGCATGTGAGAGTTCGGGATTTATAGAAGAGTTCGGGATCATTTCTGGACAAAAACAGCTTTTGACGACACTGCTTATTTCTGTATGGTTTTCTTTACTTTTCCGAAACCCTTTCAAGATTATATTCGGGTATCATTTCGGTATTGTTTTCGAGATCATTCTGGAACTTTTTCGAAATTGTTATAGATATCATTTCGGGATCTTTCCGCTTTTGTTTTAGGTTACATTTTGGCACTTTTTCGGTTTTGTTTCATTATCATTTTAGTAATTTCTTAAATTACCGGAAAAGTTCCCGAATTCATCTCGAAACCGCTTTCGAGAAAGTTCCGGAATGATCTCAAAAACAAAAAAAAAATCCCGAAAAAAAATCGAAACAGTCCCTAGGGACAAGGTTATAAATTGAAAGGATGTTTCCATTTAGTGAGATTTGAACTTGAACTCATAATTAGATATCCTACCCCCACCAAAACTATAGGTACTTCCCTCAAAATCTCACCATAATTATATATCATTCTTATCCTTCTCTTGAGTGTCTTAAGGCGTCCAAATAAACTTTTGCTAACCAGCGAATGGCCTAGTGGCATTTGCATGAAAGATATAGTGGTATCAGTCCTAAAATTTTGTGTAGATATCCTCGAACCGTTAGTTAGACAGTCCGGTTAGAGTGATTGGCGATCTAAAAGTGTTTCAACAGTCGTGACAACTCGCCGCAGAATCTGTCACTGAGTTTGTATATATTGAAAAGCCCACAGCCTTGAAGTGCACTCACATAGTATATTTGAGCCAAAATTCATTAAATTCAAACCGAATGAGCTTGAACAACTACCAAAGTCGGATAAAAAACTCAAATAAACAAGACTAAAATTACAAGCAAAACTTTGGTTTGCCCTGCTGCTGCGCTGTTTGCGTGTTTGTATGTATACAGTGGCGGGTATAAAAATAGCAACGCAACTTAAGATGTCACTCAGTGGGTAATGGAGCTTAGAATATACTACCAGAAAGCAAGGCAACACTTAAGAAGTGATTAAAATACCGAACTGAAGGTTCTCCGTGGTCAAACAAATACCTTCCGAGGAAGTAGGGAGGTAGTCAGCAATAAAATAATTTAGTACAATTATTTTTTATTTGTTTAATTTTATTCATTTTTTTCGGCCGGACACAGAAATTGCAAACAACGAAGTTTTAATTTTTACATTTAATTTTCACCCGTCACTGTACCTATGAGCCAAGCTCAACGACTTCTTAAAGTACACAAAGTAAAAAGGGGATAAAAGCACCTAAAACAAGCAAACAAGAAAGCAAACACAAATAGTAAATGATAAGACTTTTTAGAACACTTAAACAACAAGAACGATGATGCTGGCGACGATTCGACCAAAACTTTTAATTCATGTCATTTATACCATTCAACAAATCTCACGAGAGCAAGCGAGAAAGAAAATATATAAAAGTCACAACAAAGAAAGAGCAATGATGAAGATTTACCGGCGAAGGTAAATAAACAAAGAAAATTGTATATGTGTGTGTGTATGTGTCGGTTCGTATAAATGTGAGAACAGCAAAGAAAAGTAGATAAAGTGGGAATGTTGCACACTGGTGTATTTAATGTGTGTATTAGTTTGCGTGTGCGTGTATGTGATGAGTGTTTATGTTGAAAATTTATAGGTCAGGGATCAAAAGTGAATTTCAAGAAAGTTTTGCAAATAATATGAACATTAAATGAAAGAAGAGAAGAACAGTGGAAGGGAAATGCAGCAAAATTGCACAATTTAAGAGTGGCGAAGGTTTGTTCTTTCCTTATTGGAAGTCATTGAAAAGGGTTTCTATTGCAGTGGGGGCAATCTAGGGAATACTCAAATTTATTGCATTTGTTTTTTTTCCCCTTGTATCATAAGTCTTTATCCTTTTTGTATCTATGTAAGAAGTATAGTTTGTTCAAAATCAAGAAACAAGTAGCAGTATAAGATAAATAGGATTTGAAAAGGTGTTGCCACCTGGTTGATAAGACGATTATAAAACAAAATTTAAAGCTTAAAGCAAATGCTGCACTAGTGAGCTTTATTAGAATGATATTTTGCTATAATATTTCTACGTGGAGGATATTCTCTGAAATTAAGTAGGGAAAATATGCTATCGAAAAGAGTTGCCACCCATTTAAAAAAAATAAGTATCGAATTTAATCAATCAGATGAGTTTAAATAAAAGTATATAAATTTAGTGACTGATATAGGCAAAAAAAAGTTGCCACATATTTAAAATGATGAACTTTAAATCCAAAGTTTGGAAAGCGCATAAACATTTTGAGGCCGATGATAACTTCATGGAATTTGAAAAAGAATTTCCACTTTTTTGAAAATATAAACAAAATCAAGTTTTTCAATCGAAATGAAAGCATAACAGTATTTGTTAAAATGAAAGACTTCAATGTTTGTATAAAAATAGAGCAGTTTAAAGAAAAGTTTTAAAGAGAGTTGCCACCTGTTCGGAAACTAAAAACCTTATTTTTTAATACTGCTTTCAAGCAACAAAAGTATAAAAATATTTTTTTGGTTTAAAGTATAAATATATTTTTTTAATTTGAAGCTTTTTAGACGTGCTGCCACCTGTTTGAAAATCTTGAGTTAATTATACTTACGACATATGCAAACAAAAAGGGTTGCAAATTAAGTGGGGCTTGTGATTATAATCAATAACTGCAAAATTTTATGAACAACAGTTGGTCACAAAAGACTTGATAGATTTAAAAAGCGTTGTCACATGCATGCGGAATTGGTGCATTTTTCGTGAGGGTATGATTTTAAATGGCGCAGATAAATAATACAATTCATTTGTGAATTACGAGCGTAAGTATAAAAAGGCTATACACCTATAAAGTGAAGTTAATTACAGAAAAGTTGATAAATTTCGAGAGAGTTGCCAACTGCTTGAAAATAAAAAAAATTTCACGTTTATTCTTACAACATGGAAATAAAATTTCAAACTTTAAAGAAACATTGCTTTTGGAAAGGAATTTGAAAATTTGTTTCAACCCGCAGTACAGTAAATAAGCTTACAATTAACATATTTTCTGCTAGCCTAAAAAAACAAAAAAATTTTAAACAAGTAAAAATTAAGCAAGCCGAAGAAATTAAAAGCGTCCAAAATTTTGTTTGCTATCTCTCAAGCGACAACTGTACAACTGACTTTCAAAGGATAATTCAAATTAAAAAAAAAAAATTTTAAGATTGCTATTTTATTCACATATCGTCTATTAATTGGCTGAATGAAATACTTTTTCCCTAATCGGTGCTCAAAAACTGAGTTCATGTGAAAACATTTCACATTTAAGGAAGATATACGGAACTAGCTTTCGTCATAAAATGCGAAAAAAATGTAAGAAAATATAAAAATCCATTAAGCCCATCATTAACTTTACGACCGCTGCACACACATGCAAACCAAGAAACACAGCGCGACGGTTAAGCATAAAATGAAAACTGCTGAGCCACACATTTTATGATCATAAAAAACATTTCGCCACTACAAAATTAACCACAAAAATGCACATTTGTTCACATTTAAGTTAATTGCAACCTTGGCTTTCAAGTATGAGTATGAAACCAACAACAAATAAGCGAAAGCTCGACAACATTATTATAACGTTTTTTTTTTTTTTTTCAAAATTATATTTTTGCTCTTTTTTCGTGCAAACCACACTAATTTTCTATTGAGTTCTACTTACACACACCATTTTCTTCACATAATTCTATTATTCTTATTGCTCTCTCTCCCCAAACTGCAACAATTTTTAATAAAACAGTCACTTTTACTTAAAATTAACCCTAATAGAGTGTGATTGTTCCCGTGTGTTTAGGATGCTGTGCAGCAAAACTTTCGTGCTTTCACTCTATCGCACACAACAAGAATGTCATGGTTGTGAAATTTGTATGTACAGCAGTGCAAATGTGTACAATGGTTATGGGTTAAGCAATAAACACAATGAAAGTTGCGACAATGTAGCAAAGCAACATATTTTAGATTTTATTGGCATTGCACACAATGACCAAAGCTCACAATGGATTTTTAGTTATACCAGCAGTGAAAATTTAGTATAAAAGCAAAAGTTTGTATAACTAACAATGGGAGTATTAGATAGAAGGGAAGTTAAATGAAGAGATCCAATCGGTGGAAAGAAATGGAGATGAATGGTAATAGGGAAAGTAGAAAGTGCGATTTTGTATTGCAGCAAATGTCAGCGCGCACAAAATTAGATCATAAAATTAAACAAAGGCTTGTCGAAGTACAAGCAACTGAAAAGGTAGTAAAATGAAATTTAAAAGTAGAATTTTATTATGTAGCGTAGTGGGTATTATATCTCTCCTTCTTATAGAAAAGAAGGATAGCAAAGCAAAGAAGTTTCTTCAACAGTTCGTGTTTCTCAACTCCAGCACAATGTAGGCTAGCAGCTTTTGAATAACTCTCAGATGTCTGACAAACACAGATTCCATATAACAAAAATGGTGCGCTCAGATTTTTAGAAAACCATGCTTTTTGAATTAACTGATATTAGGTTGAGGTTACGAATTAAATATCTAATATAAATATCTGGGCATTGTTAGATAAAATAAAAAAAAAAACAGTAGAGGTAAAAGCTAAAGATTGTTGTTGTTGTATAAATTAACGTACCCGAGTCGAGGAGTAAATGGTTGCCATTTATTCGAAATATATATAGACATACCCCCATATTCATAAAAAATTAAATTGGTTTATAAAGCTTTTTAAAATGACATTTCCATGCAAATTTTGAATTATAAGAGCTTTTTTACTTTTTATGAATATGGGGGTAATTGTGGCATCATTCAAGTGAAACCTTCTTTAAGCACGTTTGTCACTTTTGAGCTGGGAAAGAAATAAAACATAACCCACCCCTCTGTTTTTAATTTTTTTATTTGAGGTGTCAGGGTCTGTAGATGAATATTAACATATTACTATGTGTTGTCATATGTGAAAAATGCTCTTAACTGTAAAGCTAGTTTGATTCCCAAATTTCAGTTGTCATATGAAAGGAAGAAGCACATAGAAGCGCATGACTACTAAGTTGAAATTTTTATAAAAAGGGTTGCCATTTTAAATGTGTAAGTTGTACCATTTATAACTCAATAATGGCTTGAGCAGCATTGAAGAATTTATCATTTTTTGGTTTTTTCTATCAGCAACTATAAGATAGTAAGCCCTTTACATTATTTAAAATTATAAGAGCTCACAATTTGGGTTGTTATCTTGTAAGCGAAAAAACATTTGATTTTTAAACCAAATTTCAGATATGAAAAACAGTTTTCTTTGGATATTTGATGCATAATTCGGTAAGCGCTTACCAAAAACAAAATCAGATAATGTGCTATTCATGAAGTTGGAAGGTGGATAAGTGTTCAAGTATTTTTTTTATAATAGTATTAAGTTTATTCTCAAATGTGAGATGATTTGATGAAAGAACTGAACCCTGAAATTTCATTTTTATAAAAAGAGTTGCCACCTGTTGAAAATTTCATTTTAATTGTGCAAAATTTAAGCTAAAGAATAGCGTGACGAACTTTGTAGATTTCTTTGGTTTTATATTTTTCTTATTATAAATGAGATAATTAATATTGAGATTTTCACGAAAAGTGTTGAAACTTTCAGAAAATCAAAATAGATGCCATATGTTTAAAAATAAATTTTAATGTTGCAAAAATCATAGCAATAAGCACTTGACCAACTTTCAAGATTTTTTTGTTTTTATATTTTTTTTTATTATAAATGAGATAATTAATATCTAGATATTCACGAAAAGGGTCGCCACTTTTAAAAAATAAAAATAGTTGCCATTTGTTTAAAAATAATTTTAATGGTGCAAAATTATAGCTAAAGAATAGGGTGACGAGCTTTGAAAATTTTTTTGTTTTTAGTTTTTTTTTTATCATAAATGAGATAATTAATATTTAGATATTCACTAAAGGGGTGCCACCACCTAATAAAGAGAGGGGCCAGCTGTTCAAAAATTCATTTTAATGTTGCAAACATTATAGCAATTACCGCTTGGCCCACTTTGAATTTTTTTGTTTTGAAAATGTTTTTTCATCATAAATAAGCTAATTAACATTTACTTATTCATGAAAAGTGTTGCCAACTTTCAGAATTTTTTTTTTATTTTTATTTTTATTTTTTTCGATATTTAAATTTGAGACTCGACATGAAAGGGCTTGGTCTGAGATGGATAAAAAGCAGATCGCATTTATAAAAAGTTCTGTCACTTGTACAAAATAAATAATAACTTTTTTTCATGAAAATTATTATCTTTTCTTTTTTTAAGAAAATGATTATTGTTGTTGCTCTAATATTTTTTATTAATTATAAAATTGTAAAATGTAAAAGTTATAAAAACTTTTAACAATTAATAAAAATTATTAAACTAAAAACAATAACAATATTCGTACAAACAAAAAATGGTATTCATAGCCATGAGCTCATTTAAAGTCATGAAAAAGAAGGATTCAATGTTGTTGTTGCTGGTAACAGTGAGAAGAATTCAATAGTTGGCAAAAAAAAAAATAGTAGTTAGCACTAATTTCTATGCTAAATTATGGTTCTTCACTCTGTCCTTTTTCAAATCTGTATACTTTTCGCTATAATTTCATTTATTTCAAATTTTCCCTAAAATGGTAAGCCACTTTAAGTTCAAATTAGAATTCATTACGCATTTCATGCAAATACTTTAAGGCTACACATAAATAATTTTTTAAAGCATCACAAAAAACTCATAAATTTAAGCGAAAGTTATTTTAATAGCCCCAGCAAATGGATATGTTGCTGGTAAGCACGCAGAAAAATATGCAATAATAATATACTAGCAGGTGTAAGCGCCTAATTGTATGCAAAGAAAGGCAATCCCTTTTTAAGAGGCCGGCAACAACCCTTGCGCACGCACACACAAACACGTTAGACCACAAAAAAATTATGACTGTCTGGCAGACAAGAGCATAAATTTCCCAAAAAGAACAAAATAAAAAAACAACTACAAATTAAAGCATTTTGTACGTGCAAAATCCAGACACGCTAGCGCCCATCTAGTATTTAACCCCTTTTTATATATAACTTATTTTTGTTTAAGAAAGTGATACAAAGCCAGCTTTTGAGGCCAAAGACACACCAACCAGCCGCTTTTTACTCGCAAGCACTCAGCCACAAAACATAAATTCTCTGTTTGGCTGCCTTTGCGGATGTAGCAAGAAAATTAAAATTAACTTCCTGCCGCCGGTGTTGCGGAAAAACAACAGGACAACGGAAGTAGACGCAGCGTGGTGAACTGATTTCGTGGTGTGAGAAGTGCTGCATGAATCAGCAGAAAAAGGCGTAAAGGTAAGAAATTTTTCTGTCTGGTTGCCTTTGAATGTGGTATAAAATAAGAAACTAAATAAAGAATAAAATAAATGGAGTCACTTGTAGGTGTAGCAAATTACACATACAAATATGCACACACACACACTGATAAAGCTGTGGACATAACACACCCAAGTGTGAAATTGTTGGTAGAAGGAAAATACTTTAAGTTTGGGGGCGGCTGATGTGGCGCTAAAATAAAATGTTTTTGTTTATAATTTTCTTTCACACTCCTTTTCATTTTTTTCAGTAGTTTTAAATATTTAGTATGACTAGCATTCAATAAATTTGTTGAACATCATTTAGTTAATTTTTTTGGCTAACCGAGTCTATGGTTTACGGTGCATTTTGGTTTAAACGCTAGAAAGTGAATGAACTTGACTTGAAATGAGCAAACAAAAAAAATGCAATTAATACAAGTAGTGAATTTGTTTAGAGCCATAATTTTTTTTTTTTGGCCGAAGCACCCTGTAGGATCAGGGATCATCGTTTTATTAATAACGGAGTACTCTCTTGCGAGTATTGGATTACTCCCTAAAGACCGTTCTCTCTTATTCATCGCTTGGGGAGATCCCACTTCCTCTTTCTCTTTTCCCCCATCTGCCTTTTACTCTTTTTCCCCATCTGCCTTTTACTCTTTTTCATTATCTTCCCCTCCTGTTAGAGCTCCTCGGTCACTTGTTTCTCCCATTCTCTCTTCCTCTTATCATAATTGTATCTATTAATCTTCTGATCTCTTGCCCTCTTCTTGTACATCCCTCCCTTTCAAGTAGCGGTATATCTGAACCAGATATTATATAGCTGTGGATGTAAAGCAAATCCCGCTTTTTATTTTAAGGGGCGTGGCACCGCCCACTTTTTAAAATAGTGCACCTTCATGTTGATATATATTACATATCCATGAAAATACCATTAATCAGTAGCATATAGATTCAAACTTACGACGAATCTAAACATGGCTGAACTATAGCCTGTGTTGTACCTAGCCAACAACGGAAAACTGTCTCAAAATTATATATATAGCCTTTATAAAAAAAAAAAAAACCTCTGTAAAACTGCTGAAGGAAGTGCTTCTCAAACCACTACGAAAGATAAGTATCCTTCAAATTTCAGTAAATCATCAGTTTTAGCAGGCGGAAAGAATTTTTCTCCACAAGACTTTCTCTTTGGTTTGGTTCATACCAAAAGAAGAAATAACTGATTGTATGGTATCATCTCAAGTCCCGCTCTTTCCATTCGATTAAAATTCTTTTTTCCCCAACTTTTTCCATTCATTCTTCCCTTGAATTAAAATACCTCAGTGTAATAAAAAAAATAGCTTTGTATGTTTCCTGAAATCACTTAATTGGACAAATTTATGACTTGCTTGTCTTCTTGCCACGCTCCATTTTCAAACTGTCACACCAACAGCTCTTTGTCCACTCGACCCAATTAAAGAGTAAATGAAGGCGTGGAAAATTTATTGAAACATTCCCATTTGTTGGACTGCCTTGGTGTTTGTGTGGCGGAAGCGAGGGCGTGCATTGAATATAAATATGTAAATAACTTGCGACACGCGTTATGATTGTCTGGTTTTATTTTTTATTTTATTATGTTTTTTCTTTTATTTGTTGCCGCGCCAGTTGTTTGTCATTTTGATGGCTCGCTTGGGACACATCCATACATGCTGATTTTATGGGTCAACAGGCAATTAAAACGAAGGAAATGTTTTTTTTTTTATTGGCTGATATTTTTAACGGTGTCAATCTAGAGGCCGGCAAAAATATAAAAAATAACAAGGTAAGTAAGATTTCACTTTTTTTTTTTAAGTGAAATAAATTTTTGGAAGATAGTGGTTTTTCTATTGGGTTGAACTCTTTCTTTTTTCATCTGCCGCAATCCACAATTTATGCTCCTCATTACTCTAAACCAGACCTGTTAAATTTGATTAGTAGTAATTAGTAATCAATTAATTAGACGGCTTTTTAAATTGGTAATGATTATTGTAACTGTTTTTCAAGAAATGGCAATTATTACGATTATAAAAAATTTAAAAAAATATATAAAATTAGCACAAAAAAGTGGTTTTGATTACTTTTGATAGTATTTTCTTTTTTTTTGTATTTTTATTTTTTTTTTTTTTTTTTTTTATTATTTTTGATTTTTTCAGTGTTATAACAATCTTTAAAAAACTAAAAATAATCAAAAACAATCAAAAGAAATAAAAAAAAAATACAAAAAGAATCAAAAGTAATTAAAATAGCCTTTCTTGATTACTTTAGATTTTTTTTTTTTTTTAATCGTAAAAAATCATAATTTTTTTTTATTACTTTTTCAATAAATTGGTAAATTGAAAGTATGGGCAATCTATCATTACCGGTAATCATTACGACAAGTAATCATTATTTTAAAGTTCTGCACTAAACTACTGCAGAGTTGAGTCCTATCATGCCTCTTTTCCCCTAGCGCCCTGTGGTCTCTTTTAATGCAAGTTCTTATAAAAGAGAATTTTCCAACGGATTTTATGACAAATCTAAGGATGACAACACCGGTATGTAGGGAAACCGTGTTCCCTTAAGTGTCGAAAATCCCGGAAATTCTTTGTTAGAAGCAAGAGCTTTTCGGGACTGTAAAACCGTGTCTAAAACATAAACTATGTGATTTATTTATGAAAATTATCAACATTTTTGTTGATTTTCTATATAGTCGAATGTTATGATTTTTTATTTTTTTTTATTGTTTTTCTTAAAATAATATGGGCCTTCTTACCAACTAACAAAAAACCGGGTCACCGAAATCACTACCGAAAATTTTCCATTTATTCATTCAATATAAGGATTTTGAATTTTAAATTTTAAATCTAACATCCTGTATAATAAGTGATAAGTTAGCGCGGATTTTCAACTTAATAAAAGTGCCATTTTACATGAAAATTTTTAATTTATCTGCCTGATAAACACAAACTTTTTTAGCAAAAACAAACCACATATATTTTTCACTAACATCAAGTTGTTTTTTTTATGATGGCCCGCTTTTAAATTTACATAAAAAACTTCAACCTTAGCAATTCGAAAAGTATATCTAAAAATACCAAACCCTGGGGTCCTTTTTTGGTTTTCTCTCTATGGCGCGATATACAACAGGTATATCATCATAAACCTCCTAAGAGATTTTTGCGCCAAGCTTCTCTTCCAATTTGTGGTGTGCCGATTTGAATTTTTCCCTACAAATTGGTGGGACAGTTTTTTGCCGACTCCGAACGTCATCTACAAAGGAGACGAATTTTTTGCTGAGAAGCCTGTCATGGCAGAAATACACTCGGAGAGTTTGCCAAACCACTGCCGAGGTTTTTTGGTTTTGCTTTTTATTAACTAAAAATTTCTTTTAGACAAAAAACCAAAAAAAAATTATTATAGTTATATATTTTAAGGTCCAATTGTTTCTCGAACAATTTCTTTACTCTTTTCAGCTTAAGCTGTATAAGAAAAGCGAATGCTCAAATTTCGTAACTGATCACAGCATCAATGTAATGTAACATCAAATAGCGAAAAATCACGGGATTGTTAAAATCCAAAAAATTAGCATCCCTAATCAAAGCTCAACCAATAAATACGGTAAATACTTGCATTTCGTTTATCAGTACTTTTTTTTTGACTTTTGTAATCTCACCAGACTTTACCTTGCTTGCTTTTTTCTTTACCAAAATTGTTTACACTTCCACAAATATATCTATTGAAATACACCAAAGCACATAAATATTGCTTTTCAGAGATGACCGTCAACAGATTTAAGTACTGGATTAAGAAAAGTCAAGGTATAGTAGAGTAATACCTACTTGTTTGCATAGCATTTGAAATATAAGCAAAACGTCTCACTAAACAAATGAAAACTAGGTCACATAAAAGTATTATTCTTGAGTAAACAAATACATAAATTGGAATAAAACTAAATCTGCTAGTAAATCATGGCAAAAAAAAGAAGTCAGCGAAAATTACCAGCGAAGCTCATTCAATTTTAACGAAAAGCAAACAAGCAAGTCTAGTTGTGAGATTATCCACGTTAATGATGCATTCAAGGGCCATAGCTTTAAGCCTTTTTATTTCTTGTTAATATAAAATTGACGTTTTGCTGGCTCGAGGTCAAGTAAAGTAAACACACAGGTTTTCTTATTTTTTCCAATATATTTCGGTTACTCTACGGTAACCGTCTTCAGGGAACTGTAACAATAAATAATTTAATAACAAAAAAGCACATACAACAATAAACAATTTGGTAAACAATCATAAACATGTACATTAGACTGGGTCGATTTATTAACCGATATCGCACCATCGATTTTTCGATAGGTTTTGGGCTCAGGAAAAAAAAGTTCCACTACGCATACCCAAAAATATTATTTTCGAGCCTGCGAAATTTCATTTTTTTGACTTTTTTTCGACTTTGATTTTTAAGGTGTTTTTCATGAGCTGAGGTACATACGTGATTGCTTTGAATATTTTAGGGGCTTCGGATTTTTGTTGAGTATTTGTATCTTTTGATCTATTTAATAATGTTTTTATGATATTGTCCGGGAAGTCATACGATGTGATTTCGTGTATAACCTCCTTGTGGTAAATTTCGTCCGATATTTGCAACATACGTGGTATACAGCTCATTGCTGTATTCATTATCGGCGCTTTAGGGTGTTTAGAGTGGAAATTGATGATTCGTCCAGACTCTGTTGATTTCTTATACCACTTTAGTTTGAGCCGCTTTCCTCTCCGAATTATCATCGAGTCTAGGTACGGTAATTTGCTTTCTTCTTCCAATTCTATCGTAAAGTTTCGGTGAAACGAGTTTAAAGTTTGGCGTGTACTTTGCACCTCATCTTCGGGTATGACTGCAAATGAGTCATCAACATATTTGGTTAGCATTCTTGGTTTATGTCGAAGCTTTTCTATCGTCTTGTTTAATAGTTCATCCATTACAATGTCAGCTATAACTGACGATGCTGGTGACCCTATCGGCATTCTGTTCAATTGCGTGTATACTGTATCTCTTAATTTAAAACATCGGCTTTCTTCGATACAAAATTTCAAAATTTCCATAAATATGTGTTTGGTTATCTTTGTATGTTCTTTTATAATCGTCCATTTGTCTCTTATTATGTCAAGTGCTAAATGTTTCGGAATGCTGGGAAACAGGGAAACAACGTCAAAAGAGATAAGTTTATCATCATCACAAATAAATCTATTGTTTATTCTTTCTTTAAATTGCAATGTGTTTCTTATGTTGTCTTGTTAATATATAAATAGGATTGTCTCAGGATGAATTAGCTCATCAAGTTGTACTGAGAAATTTTTAATATCATATAACATATATAAAAAATTTACTTTACTCTCCCTTCTCATTATATTTATATTCTTCTGCTTACCCACCTTTATTTTCTTCTTCTTTATATGCCTCTCCTTTTTCATATCCTTTTACCCTCTCATTATCACTATCCCTACTATTATCACTATCATCATCACTATCAATATCCGTCTCGCAATCCCTATTCCTATCCATGTCCCTATCCTAGAAACATCTGCTTGCTAGTACAAAATCAACACTTAAAATTTATTACCCGTTTCGTATCAACACCTTCTAGGGCCACACCTGGTCCACATTTTGGTACATAACTCGGACTGACTACAGCGCCATCTATCGAGCAATTTTATGATAGAAACGCACCGCAAAGCAACCACACATGTTCCAAATATGAACCAAATCTGTTAACGGTCTGGTAGTTTAGTGGCATAATCGTGACCTCTCAGCTGTATTCATGTTTCGGTAGCAACAACTAAAAGACTAAGATATTTTTTTTTATCGAAAAACCTTCCACAGAGAAAGCCTAAGAAGGTACTTTTTACATAGTTGAAATCGGTTTAGCCGTTTAGACATCCATCGCGGTCATACGAAAGACATTATATATCGATTTATACCTTTTATGAACATGAAATGGTATTATAACTTTGGTCCGATGTATGTAAGTATTAGAACAAGAAGAGATAAACCCATCCATAAGTATACCGAAAAGATCAGTGACGAGCTGAGTCGATTTAGATATGTCCGTCCTAGTCCCACAGTTTTAGAGATATCTCACTGAAATTTGGTATGTGGCTGCCATTTTCTAATATATTAATCTTTTTCGGAACCAGCAAGAACGGACCAATACAAAGCATAGCGCCCATACAGTCGATAGTTCCGATAAATGGGATTTAAGCTATATAACTAACTCGTGTCACTGCTACTTATAACAAGTTTGTATAGCGTCGAATATGGTTTGAGGAGCTCATTTTTGCGAGAAACGTAAATGCTGATTTTGCAGAGATATCACTTTTCAAGCACATCTTTGCAACGCTGCTGTAGAAAGTAGGCATGGTTGGTAAGCAATTTCGCCCACTTTGACAGCAAAATCTTATCGTCAAAGAGGTAAGTTTTGCAGGGAATATGGTTATGGTTTATTTTTGTTTTTTTTGTTAGAGTTTTTCAATAAAAAAGCCTTTTAGAAAGATTAAGTAGTTGTTGCTGTTGTATGCAAACGGCAACACAATATCGCAGATTTTGTGGGTTGCTACCGATTTTAACAGTTATTTTCCCAACATGGATCATTTTCTTTCTGAAACAGAATATTTTATACCCTAGAAGTCTATATATACTTCCATGCATATCTACCGTTACAACCAATTGTTATGCGTACAAAATTATGAAAACCTTATGTTCGCACCACAACTAGGTATACAGAAAAAATTCCAACATGCCAACAATTGCATTACGAGTACTATGCTAAATAATCTTTACTTACTGCCGCTTACACGCTCTGATGAACATAATTTATGCGCTCGAAACAGTCACAACAAACTCAAAATAATAAAACGAGTGCACTACTTCTAGTATAACAAAATAATAAAAATCATAAACTGAAAAAAAAGAAAAAGAAACTACATATAAAATATGAATACATATTATTCTTAGCAGCCGTTTTTTTGCTTATTATTTTTTTATTGTCCTTCATTGTTTTCGGTGTTTTTGTGTTTGTAGTTGTTTTTGTGCGTACCTCTGGTACTTTTTCACACGCTAGCTTAAGCAGCACCAACAGCACCCACAGAAACAAAATATTCTTCATAAAACAAGACGTATGACGCATTCTAAAAGCTGTACGACTCCAGCCAAGCAATGCCAGTTTAATTTTTGTAAAAATGTCGCTCATACGCAACGGTGCTCCCTTTTTTATCGTTTTACGCATGAACACAGCACGCTATGCTACTTACAGCGTTGAGAAATAAATGTTACTTTTTTATGTTTTTGAGCAAAAATGTCCTGTTTATGTTTGCTTAGAGATAAAAGCTTTTAAAGCAGGTGTTTTTTCTCACCTAATCATTATTAGTACTTACGCTACCCTAACGATGAAGTATCTTTGTTGGTTCGCATATGTATTAGGGTGGGTTCGAAAAATTTGTAGAATTTGTGTTTCACAAACAAAGAAAAAAAAATGTTTTTTAACTATTTTAGGCGCCCTACTTGATTTTTATATAAACATAATACTATCTCCAACGAGAAGAAATTTTTTTTGTTCCAAAATTAAGACATCCAAAATCCAAAGCCACCTTTAAAAAAATTTATTTTTTTTGAGCTAGCTCATTTAACTAAGTCTTGATTTAAAAATCGAGGGATCCATATTAAAATGTGGTTACAAATTTTTTTTCTTTTGTAAAAATATGTTTATATCAAAAACTTTTTTTAGTGCTATAATTCCAGATTTTTTTTGTCGTACGCACTAAGCGGCTTATAAATAAAAAAACAAAATAGATTTTTTTAATATCCTTTGAATATAAGATGTAAGCTCGTCGCTTGCGAGATGGCAAGCAAAATTATGCTCTCACTTCACAAATTTTTCAAGCGAGCGGGAAAATTTTAGCTAGCATTGAAATGGCGAATAAAAAAACGACCATTATAAACAGAAAATTTAAAAAAAAAACAAACATCACAGCTATGAAAATTCAATATAAGTGAATGAGCGTAGTGCTTTCAATTGTGTGGAATTAAATGAAAACTAACCAACAGCAAACATGAAGGCAGACATTTGACAGATGGAGACCCGCTAGATGGCTTAGTTATAGGCAAGCGGCACCAAAGCTACGTTGCTAAGTGAATTTTAATTACTTCTGTTATAGAAATGATGGCATTTTTTAACCGCCATTTCGATGCTGGATTAATTGCTTTTTGCTCGCCTAGTAAAATTTTTGAATTGAAAGCAACAAAAAATTAAGCAAGCAGAAAAAATGATAAGCGCTCACAATTTTGGCTGTTATCTTGCTAGTGATAATTTTACATTTGATTTTCAAAGGAAATTAAGAGTTTTTAAAAAAGGGATTTAATTTCTTTATTTTAATTATAAGTCGCTAAGTACTTACGAAAAAAAAATCTCGTATTATAACACTAAAAAAAGTTTTTGAAATAACCGTTTTTTTTACAAAAAAAAAAATTTAACAAAATGAGCAATGATTTATACAACACGTTTACAAAGTGAAAAATCTACATTTTCCAGTCACCCCAATATTTATGAGCATATAAGTGCAAAATTATGTAACACAACGTTTTTTATAACAATATTTACTTACATACATATATTTCTCTAGAAATTTTAAAGATTATTGTTAAATCAGTGCTAAGTAAAACTAGGCAAAGGCGCTTATACTGGTAGTCCATTTGATTCAGAAACTCCATTTGATTTCCTCTCAGTGGGAAATGCCTGCTTTATATTCGTGGGGCACAATGTAGTAGTGGTGCCCGCCTTCCTATGAAAAATAGCGAAAGCGAATTGATCACGCCGTGATTCCGTTTTCTAGGTCTTATTAGCGACTCTGTGCACCGAAGGTCGTATGCGCAGGCTCGAAAATAGAGCTTTATAGTAAAAGTGCCCAATCGACCGAAAGCTGAAGAAATTCTCCACTTTCTTTTCTCACTTCTTATCACCGCTTTAGATACTATAGGATCTCAGCCGGGTAGCAAAAATGATCGATATAGAGAATAATGCAATCCAGGCCCGAAAAAAAGGATCGCTGCCCACAAAGGCACATTTTGTTGACAGAATTTTACCTTCAAAGCTTATACAAATATGCATGAAGGGTTCCGCGGGGATTAAAAAGCATCTCTCCGGACCTATGGGACCCAAACTAGGTCTCGAAAAAGGCAAGTCCCTATCGTACGATTTTTTTACTTGATTCTGGAAATTAATATTTGAGAACCAATTACTACCGTATGCTTATTACATCCCGGCATTGGTAAAGGTCTTGGTCTTGCGAACAAAGTAGTATTTTTTTGATTTAAAACTTTTCGTTCACGTCACGGTTGACCCATACGAACGATGTATGAAATTAACTCAACGATTTACGCTCATAATATCTTCCTATCAACACTCGATTTTTCGAGTGAAAAAAACAGTTGGAGAATTAATAGTGGTTTTCTTGGTATTTCCAACTGGATTCAGAAATCACTGGAGATAGATGATTGGCCTGCTTCGTCACTTAACGCCTAAACTCGCCTGGCATGTTAATCGCTAATAAATGATGATTTTGAATGAATGATAAAAATTTAAAACAACCAAAAAGTAATAAAATATTGAGGCATAAACAGCAAAAACCACAGTGTCAAAATATATAGCAAGCAAACAGAAACAAATCAACTTAATAATAATAAAAGCAGTAAGTAAATTTTTTTTTTTTTTTTTAAATTTTGTTCAAGAAAAATCATCTACACAGCCTACAAAATTAGCAATCACACACACATGTAAGCATATAAAACGCAAAGCAAAAGAAGGAAAAAAAATAAACTAGTCAGTTTTTTTTTCGTTTGATGACATAAAAAATGACTTTCAGTCTCAAGCAAGCACACAACTAACAAGACCACAAGGAAGGCATGCAAAAAATTGAAAGCACAAAATCTCGACATGAAGGTGAGGAGCAAAAAAGGAGAACCAAACCCAGAAAATTAATGAGCAATCACTGTCGATTTGTTGTATACAAAGCATTCATCTTCGATGCGGTGACGACGGTTGATGCAACATCTGAACGATGGTTGCTTACGAAATTGGGTTACAAAGCAGACTCGCTTTTGACAAACAGATACAGACTCTGTTAGAAGCAAATTGCCTACTCACACACATACACATATATACCGAAATTTAATTGAATATCTTGCTCATACAAGCATCATTTGATAAACTATTTGTTTGCTTTTGTTTTAGCGAAATGCGTGAGAGGAAGAAGAAAAATTGTTTTCGACAAATATCAAGTCTCAACATCAGCGCCATCATCAACATTAAAATAATATATCATTATTCATTTATGCATGATTAAACTGGCACATGTATAGGATATTGTTTTTTTTGTTGTTGCGATCTGTGCACATTTGGCGGTGTCTTTACATCAGCGCAGGTTCATGTCAAAATTAATGATTTTGTACATTTTTGTGTGGCTACCTATATACATACCCTGCAGAGAACTGTGTAACTAGTTGCTGGTTCATAACTAGACCTTAAATAGCAAAAACAAGGTAGCTAGTTAGTTACTGGGTAAGTTTTTACTAGTTAGTACTATTTCACTGATTAGACGCCCTCATTTGGCTAATTATAGCAAATTATTGAAAAGTATTCACGAAACCAAATGAGCTCCAGACCACGAATAATAGTTTCTATTAATTATTAATAAGTTTTTACTAGAAAGGAATTGAGGAAATATATATTTGTATTCATCCAAAAAGGATATAAGCATTTTTCATTAGCAAATTTTGGGTACAACTCGAAAAATATGTTGGGAACGCACTAGTTTTAATGTGTAGATTTTATAGAGTAGTTCCGTACGTAGATAGAATCGACATGCAGTATGAATAAACTAACTAAATCTAAACTTTACAATACTCAACTAGTTCACAAAAAAAATGTATTACGAAGCAGCAGTGACTCCTAGTACACTAAAAGCGCTACAGTTCAGATAAAGTGATTCTTCCTGCAGGGTACGTGCTGGTTTGTTTGTCTGCAACAAACTAAATCGAAATTGTTTAAAATTAGGTGAGGAAAGAAAAGTCGAAGCTGTCGCATGTAGATTACGATGTTGTCTCAGGGGGACTACTAAGTTGTTGTGGCGCCATATTCTATTCATTATTTCCATGCTTCAACATCATTGCCACATTATGTAGCTTACCTTCCCTATGCTTTTTATTTTTACGACAACGAAATCCAAAAATTCAATTTTCTGGTCTATTGCAATATTTCCACATTAGCCTCTAGGGTGGCTCTCCTCCACACTGTGGCGTATACTCATTTTCATTACATAAAAATGTCGGCAATGAAGAAAGAATTGTTCTTATTAAGCATTCTGGCAATACCAATTTGACAGTGCTAGCTACATTCTACTATGACTTTTTTGATGCGCAAATTTCTAATGAACTCGCTACAAAACAAATAACTGTTAAATAAAATCGTTATTAACTCTCTCTCAGAATATTTTTAAAAGCACTTATTCTGTTTCAAAAATGCTAGATATGCAGTATTACACTTTGAACATCGGTATATTTCAATCTATATGTATGTGTATATATTAGTAGTGGGACTATTTTCGAATAATATCCGAATAAATACTATCCGAATAAACTAATAATTTATCCGTTTATTCGAATAGTAATATTCGAATGGTGGTATTCGAACATAATACTATTCGAATAAAAGTATAAATTTTTCGAATAATTTTTATTCGAATAGTCCCATGCCTAGTATATATGCATACATGTTTGTAAGTATGAGAAGAAGAAGATATAGACCTACCAATAAATATACCGAAATGATCGGCGCGATGAGCTGAGTCAATTTAGCCATGTCCGTCTGTCTGTTTGTACGCAAAGTAGTCCCTCAGTTTTTGAGATATCTTGATGAAATTTGGTACGGAGCCGCCATTTTGCATGAGATTAATCATTCGTCGGAATCAACAAGATCGAAGGAATACAACGCAAAGCTCCCATACAATCGATAGTTTCGGTAAACGGGTTTTGGGCTATAAATTTTGGAATTAAAAAGCTAGGAATGTAAAATTTTGCAGGTTTAGTACTTATATGTATGTAATGTGTGTAGTGAAAATCAGCCAGATCGAAACAAAATAACATAACATAAATGTGGTTTGGGCTATGTATCTTTAAATTAACAGTCTAGAAAGTTTGTACTAATTGTAAGTAAGGATCGGACACTTGAAACCGTGATGCGTATTCGTGAAAGGTATAAAGTCTTAGACATAGTCGAAGACAGCCCTTTCCTTACTTGTTGTTTTTCTTTTCGTGTGTGTGTTTTAGTTTTCATTTGCTTGTTGACTCTATCATTCCATATTATTATGCACCACCCAGTGAAGCTCTTGGAATACGTTCTTAGAGAGAGGACTTAAACTCCCAAATGCGTACTCCACCCAAAGCGGGACCTTGTTTCAAAGTGATTCGCCATTTGATTTCTAGTTTGAAAAAAACTCAGCCGCAAAAGTTAGTTTACAAAAATACGAAGTACGTGTTGCCTTTTATATTTTGCGCCTAATAATGAAAACACAGTCAAATATTAAGGAAAATAATTTTATTGTTTTTCAAAATATTCTCCATCCCAGTCAATACACTTCTGTATTCGCTTGAACCAATTTTCAAAGCACTTTTGCCACTCAGAAGAGGATACCTCTAAAACCAGCTGTTTGAAGGCTTCTACAGCTCCTTCAGGCGTTGAAAAACATTTACCTCGCATTTTTTGTTTTTGGTGTTGTTCGGCAATAAAAAGAAATCATTAGGTGCCAAATCAGGGCTGTAAGGCGGATGACCCATCAATTCGACCTATTGAGTCCTCAAAAACTCTCTTGTGTGCTTGCATTGTCTTGGAGAATGATTTGTCTTCGGCGGCTGGTTTTCCTTAATTCTCCAAAAACTTTTGGCAAACAAATGGTTGTATACCACTCAGAATTGATCGTTTTAAGTTTATCTAGTGGAACAGTTGCGCCATGCCCGGATTTCCCGAAAAAACAGGTGACCATTTGCTTTGAGGTGCTTCTTCTGCGAACAACTTTTGTTGGATTAGGCTCGTCTTGGAACACCCATACAGTCGATTGCTACTTTGTTTCCGGCTCATATCCATAGATCCAAGATTCGTCACCTGCTACGATGTCATAGACGTGCTTTAATCCACCGCGGCTAAGTTTGTTCAACATTTTTTTACACCAAACGACAAGAGTCCGTTTTTGGGCAATTGTCAAATTATGCGGTATCCAACGAGAACAAATCTTCTTAACGACCAAATGTTCATGCAATATTGAATGTATGCTGGTCCCACTAATGGCCAAGAAATTTTTCAAAAAATGTTTTCCTGTCTGAGTTTTGATTTCGTTCAGAATTGTTGTGAGAATTTCTGAAGAATCCTTATGTCGAATTAAGACACAATAGGATAAAGGCAGGTCCTTCCGAGATCTGCTAAAAGAAAAACTATCGTTCTGATAATCTTAGAGTTAACAGAACGTGCCAAAACTTATCTGATGAAGAAGTCTAGTCCGAAATTGATCTATAAGAAAGTATACGGCAGTCTAAGTATTCCTTTTCTATTCAAATAAAGAATTTTAATACGTGTGATTAATAAAAATTTATTCAAAAAAAAAAAACACAATAATACTGCCCTAAAAAATATTATTCTTAGCCTTGTGCTGATTTATAGTTATGAATACTTTAACGTGCTAACAGGTCGCTTTCTATTAATGAGTATAACTTTTTGTATAACGAAAGTCTTTTCTACAGGTATTGCTCCAATCACCAGCATTCGTATCAGTCCACACATACGAATACGTATCCCTTTTCATGCGAAACATCTGTAACATCTACCTCTTACCACTGATACAATCTTGGTATTATTATTTTTTTTTTTTTTTTTCAATTTTAAACATTTGATAAGCTCCACTCCAGCGTTCAAGTTTTTCAACTTACTCAAATATAGGCGAAATCAGTTTAAGCTTGTGTCTTTAACACAAATTCCTACAAATCTTAAAAATCAATAAATTGTTAAAGCTCAAGGCTTTTGCTTAAGTCCACACATAACTCAGTGAAAATATCAACTTTTCTCACACTCTAACATTTCAACAAATTGCCATGCTCACTTTTGTTATTATTCATTGATTTTGTGCTTTTCCGTTTTCTTTTCTTTTTCGCATTTTCTTCAACTTTTTTTTGGTTTTTATGCTGTGACAGCAGGTAGATCTTTGTCTTACTAAAATATACCCCAGAGCAATTTCTCTGTACAAAATTTTTGCGTGCAAGCATAATTTATCAATGTCTGTCTATCTGTGTGCTTGTCATTTGTCGCCACGAGCAGCGCGGCATTTAGTGAAGAGTGGCATTGACGCGTGGAAAGCATTTGCTGTGAGTAAAAGAAGTGCTAGCAAGGATTGGTGGAGAAGAGGTGCAGAGCACAGATGTGATGCTAATGGTATAAGCAGAATATAATATATATCTCATGCACATATGTACACTTGCGTTCAATAAAATAGTAGTGAAATTAAATTGTACATCGTTCGACGAAATAAAAAGAAGCTGTGTTTTAATTATTTTTATTTGCTTTTTTGTAGCAAAAATTTTTTGTTGATTCTACGGCCTGTGCATTTTTAAGTATTCATGAAACGACCTCAAGGCCAAGAATAATAATTTTTCACTTTTTGAATTTTTATGAAAATTATTATTTTTATTTTTTTTAATAACTATTTTTAATTAATTATTAAAAGTTTTTTAATTAAATAGAGCAGGAAAAATGTTTAGAGAACACCGCCATAGCTTTTCTTATAGATCCGTTTCGGAAGCTGCTAGGCTTCTTCATCAGAGAAATTTTTGCACGCATTGCTAACCATTAAGCCAACAATACGCTGGTTTTGATGTCATCTAAACTCCTAGTTCTATTCTTCTTTACCATAGGCATGAAACACTTCCGCCATTTGAGAGTTAGTAGTGTGATCATGATGGATTTTTTGACAGCTTTGTTTTATCATCAGCAGCAGAACTGCATTACAGCGTGCTCTCGGTTTTGTTATTGCTTCTTCTTCGTAGAACGATATTCATTTGAATTTCACTGCTATTTTATTGAACACAGCTGTATGTATCTTTATGTTAGTACCTTTTTCAATTTAGTTTTAAATTTGGTTTTTTGTCAGCAAATTACGGTTAAAAGTAAGTTCTTATATCTAAAAAAAAAAATCTGTAAGAAATGTAATTGATTTAGATTTGCTGACACCATTGAATAAATGATTTTCTTCTTTTGACTTTGTTTTTGTTACTTTAAAATTTTCTTAAGTAGAAAAAGTTTAAATTTTTCACTTTGTTCAATTTTCAAATATCCCAATCTCCCACCTTTATCCAATAAACCGCTGCACTCAATTAATGTACCATACTTCCATGACATAACTTCGCTTCCTTTATTATTTCATTAAAACTTGTTAAGTATATGTCTTCGAATTCTGGGTTACCATAAAAACAATGAATATTTAAATATAAAACCTGAATATTAAATCAATCAACTGCGCGCAACAAGAGTTTTCTTAGAATTTTTTGACATTCAAATACTGACGCTGACACGCAAGTGCTTCAAACTTCACTCTCTGATGGAGTATTTCACTTGCGTGTCGCTCGCAAAGTTTTGTTTTGTATAAACTTCTTAGCAAAGTGCTTACCGGGTGTAAGCAATAACAACAATCGCGGAACTAATTTAGCAGTTAATTATCTCAAGCGTAATAAACGCGCCTGCCAAGGCATAAGGCAGTAAATGATTATTTTTAGACCTATTCTTTTGAAACCGAGTTGGAAAAGAGCATGTGGTAGGACTTTTTTAACGCATTTAAGATAACCTAATATAGGAGCAGTTAAAAATGCTCTGTTGCTAGTGAGGAGTATAGCGCACCTGAGGTCTATGCCGATTAGTGCATATTGAGTCCGCTCTAAGGTCTACAAATACATGCAACAAAGTAACAGCAAAAGCAGCTATATGTTAGGAAATAGACCAGTACTCACAAATTTATGCACTACAGTGCAGACAGTCGGCTCTATCTAATCCATAACTGTCATTGATCTGGAAAAATACTAATCCGCAGCTTCATATTTAACCTACCAATAAGGCATTTAATTCTTTCTCTAAGGTTTTGGGGAGTGTTGTCGAATTAACAGTCCTTGTCCGAATTTGAACCCGGTACGGTCCGGTACTCCCTTGCGGTACTGCCCGACTCTCGTGGTAGCGATTTTTGACCAGTGAAACTTTCTAGGTCATGTCACCCCTCTTTCCAGTTAGCACAATTTCGTCATGTCTTTTCTTTAATTTGGGTATCAGATCATCTTTTCATACAAAAAAAGCTGAGAAACATACGAGGCTGAGTAGAATATTCAACTTAATAATGGCATTCATAGGACTTTGGATTGGTTCTCTATCTATCTCTATGGCGCGATATACAACAGGTATATCATCATAAACCTCCTAAGAGATTTTTGCGCCAAGCTTCTCTTCCAATTTGTGGTGTGCCGATTTGAATTTTCCCTACAAATTGGTGGGACCTACAGTTTTTTGCCGACTCCGAACGGCATCTACAAAGGAGACGAATTTTTGCTGAGAAGCCTGTCATGGCAGAAATACACTCGGAGAGTTTGCCAAACCACTGCCGAGGGGCGACCCCGTTTTTGAAAAACTTTTTTCAAATCACTTTTGATGTTACCTGTACCAGGGATCGAACCATGGACCTCGGGTGTGGTAGGCCGGCAACACTACCTTCACACCACGGCGGCCGCCTTTGGATTGGTTGGAAAATAAATAAATAAACATTTGGCGCGAAATTCCTCCGTGCTTCTCTACCAACTAAAGGGGTGCTGCTTCTAATTTTTCCTAAACATTGCAGGGACCTAGAGTTTTTTTCTAGCTCTGAATGCCATCCATGGCAGAAATACTCTCGGAGGGTTTGAAAAACCATTGACTAGGGTCGACACCGTTTTAAAAACCCCTTTTTAGCACTTAAAATCAACAACAGAGAAAAATTGCATAAAACAGATTTTAAAAGTCTTACGTCGATTCCAATATACACGAAGTTATCACAGATGGTCTTTGTTGGGGTTGGATACGGTGCAATGCGCCTTTGCACAGATAAATTTACATAAAATTTTGTTTAAACACTACGGAAAATTAATCGTGATAGTCGACTATAGTTTTGTCGGTTTTAGGTATTAAATATGAAAAAATTAACTTAAATGTTTTGATTGTTTTCTACTCGGAACTTGGACTGCTGTGCGGTGCGACACACCGTAATAGTCGTTAAACTAGACCAAAATTATTGTGAACTCTTTGACGTTGGTATTAGCGATTAAACGGGTGAGCCCAATTGATTTGGTTTCAAAGACCCATTCAATGTACATGCATATTAAATTTTTCTAAATTCCAAATTTTTTTTAATTTTTTTGCGCCAAAATGATTCTATCAAGTTTTACTTTAATCATTATTTTACTTAAACTTTTTATTAGCATATCTTTAAAAATCAAAATACATATATGTAGCAAACACAAATGTGCAAATAATAAAAATTTATAAATTTTTTTAACAAATTACTCATATCCTGTTTTATTGATATTGCTTCTGCTTGCTTCGGTTTGAAATTTCAAAGCACAACTTTTGTGCTGAATGTGCAATTTTTCTTATTTATTTATGCCAATTATGCTTTATACAGCACATTGAGCGAGATAAAATCTCAAACTTCTGAAAAAAAAAATTTTTTTTTTTTATTTAACAGAAACAGCACTAACTTATTTGTCTAAATTTACATTCCAAAACTATTTGTGGTGAAAATTTAATTTGCACTATTTAATTACTCAAATACTCTTTTTAGTTTACTTTAGTTGTCAGATATTAGAAAGAAGTTCATAAAACTACGAGTATGCGATATATAAACCTTTATTGATTTCAACTAAATATTATTTTTAACTTCTCATGCTTTTGTGTTGTTAATTAAATTAAATTGTTTAAGATATATGCATATTAACATATATATGTATGTATATGTGTGGGTATATTTATTTGGGTCAATATAACGCATTTATTGAAAAAACAAACGACGCAACACACATACATATTTACAGAAAAAACGCAGTGAAGCAAAGTGAGTTGATTTATTTTAGCCTCATTGCACAGCTGCATTATTTTAAAGTCAACTTTATGTTCGCAAGTGTGTGTATATATAGTACAGGATATAATTATATGCTATAGATATGTGACTATTTTACTATATATTTTGTTATGAATAGATTTAGTTTTAAATAAGTTTTTATATTTGTTCAATGGTAAAGCTAATAAATGGAAAAAATTTCGCTCGAAAAAAAAGTTATTCAAAACTGAAAATCAAAAGCAATTATGTAATTAAAATAGTTTCAATGTGTATATGTATATATGTGCAGTATTGCATTTATATACATACATATATCAATTCAACAAATTTTTACATTGAAAAACTGCTAATAAATAATGCTGAAAAAAATGTATTATTGATTTATTACTTAAATATCATAAAACAATGTGTTCACATTGTCATGTGATACTTTTTATATTGAAATAGTAGCTATCCGTGGTTGTGCAAGGCTCAGCCACGCAGTTAAATAGAATCAGCAAAACGCAGCAACAGGTAAAATTGCGACATTTCAAGTCCGGCCTCTAGCAACATATCGGTGGAAAACTCATTAAGCTGCCGTAATTATTACTTAAAGGCTCTTATACAAAGATATCAACCTATTATTATTTTTTTGAATGTATAAAAACGCGAATCCTACCTTTATTGCCGCCACTGTATAAAGTGGTTAAAATATATTTTCTTCTGGTGAAGAAAGTTCAAAACCTTCAGTTTGATACTTAACTAGGCATTGGTAGAAGTGGCATTGCATTCTATGTAGCAGTTTTGCTGTGATGCGCGTACAAATATACTTACAAACAGATAAACTTATACCTAAAATGGTTATATATTTTTCTGGAACTATACTGAAGGCGCTTCGTACAAATTTTCGCTGAAGAAATTGCCACAACTGCACTATGCTATTAATGCAGTGTGAGCATTTATAACTGAACCTGTTATACGGATAATTTCTATATTTTTAACTGTTATACTCTTATTTGTTATGCTCATAATTCCAGCTGTTATGCTCTAAAATGCTCACTATAAACTGCTTTATTAATATTGTTTACATTGCTAATTGTTATACTTCTAACTGTTATACAACTAACTGTTATACTCGTTTACTTTCTACTGGAAGCAGAAGATCAGCAAACCCTATACAAAATTAAATTGAAGCCCCTATTTCAACTGGTCAAAAATCTTCAAAACTGTTATACTGGTAAATGTATGTTCAATAACTATCTTAAACATTCCAAAACTAAAGAGTGACGAAAGAAAATTTGGTGTTTTTTAGTAACTTGCTGTTACTAATGTTATTTAAATACATAAATAATAAGTTCTTAGAACTTTTGTCCTTACTTATATATATTTATAAGCGCATTACTCGAAATCGAATGAATAGAATTGAATTCAAATTTCAAATCTATGCTGCTGGAGGTCTAGTTTAAAGTTTAGCTGTTATACTTCCAGACATTACCACAAGAAATATAATTCATAAATGGAAACATAAGCTTCTAAAAATTTATTATTTTCTTATGTTTCAGAAATATAATTCCAAAAATCCGATTTTTGTTGTTCTAATGACTTTTCTTTTTTTTCTCGTTTTAGAGCCAAAACTCTCGAAAATATTTTTATTTTTGCCCATACTAAATTTTGTTTATAGAAATATTCAGTGTTGAAAAAGCTTTAGCCTCATCTGCTATTTACATCCAAAAACAGGTAATGAAGACTAATATTGCCTCCCCCAAGATTCACTCACAAGACTTCATATAAATAACATTTTATTCCAAACATAATTTATATGGCAATTAACACGAAATGCTGACTGGCAAAGTACATGGCACATTTTAACAAAATTTTAATTAAGCAAAATGAACAGTTAACACTGACACTTTGCATTTATGGCTTAAAGCACTTTTATAGAACAAAGCAAACATACACATAAGAGTTTACCCATACATATATACAACATATGACTCTATGCACAAAAATGTGCAAGCTTTGCTATACTACAACCAACGAAAGTGTTCCAATTTTGGGGTAAAACTGAGGTTAAAAGCCAACTTTGTAAATCTGCATAGCTAAGCATTTAAAAGCGTTGAATAAATGAAAAAAAAATTACTTAGAGTAAACGAATGTGGATAACAAAGATTGCAGTGGCAAAGATAATGAATAAGGAATCGTGAGGGAATATAGCACGATTTGAGGTTAGTAGAGTCAAAGGAAGATTTACGAAACATCTAGTGGAAAATATGTATGAAGGAAGCAAAAAATGGCAAAATGATTAATTAAAGCTGTCATTGAAATAAATAACAAATGGTTGGATTTCTAATATGATTTCCTTTCCAAAACGAGAGTTAGTAAATTAATAATTCTGTCCTTTAGAACATTTAGTAATAATATTTTAACAAAAATTACAATATACAAAACTCGACATAACAGTCCTTTTTGAGGTGGAGAAAGTAATTTTTTTTACTTGGTTATTTTTTATGGAACGATTTATGGCAAGAAAGTAATCCTAATTTTTTTTTAGTTGTACTTGTTTTTTATTTACTGTGCATTTATGGTATGCGACTGGAAGACGTTTATAACTAACCATAACTGTAACCATAACCATAACCATAGCCATAACCATAAGCATAACCGTAACCATAACCACAACCAAAAACATAACAATAATCATAACCATAGCAATAAGGATAACCAAAACCAGAACGATAACCATAACCAAAAGCATAATCATAACGATAACCACAACCACAACTATAACCATTACCATAACCATAATTATAATGATAACCAATCCATAACCATAGCCATAGTCATAACCAAAACCACTACCACCATTATAACCATAAAAATAACGGTTAACATAATCATAATGATAACCAATCTATAACCATAACCACAACTATAGCCATAGTCATAACCCTAACTACTACCATAATTATAACCGTAACCATAACCACAACCATAACCATCACCATAGCCATAAAGATAACCAAAAATAGAACGATAACAATAATCAAAAGCATAATCATAACGATAACCACAACCACAACTATAACCATAACCATAATCATAATTATAATGATAACCAATCCATAACCATAACCATAACCATAACCATAACCATAGCCATAGTCATAACCATAACCACTACCATAATTAAACCATAACCATAACGGTAAACATAAACATTACCATAACCATAACTACTATCAGAACCATAACCTTAGCCATACCTATAAGTATACTGAGAACCACAACCACAACCATAACCGTAGTCCTAGCCAAAGCAATAAGCATATCCATTACCACAAAACACCACGGAACAAGAAATATAACCAAAACCAAATTCATAGTAAATCCATAGAATTGAACTTAACTGACACCATAACCGTAAACGTAACCTTAACCATAACCACAACTTTAATCGTAATCTTAATTGTAGCCATAAATCGCTTTTCTTTTTCCATTTGTTTTTCCTTCACTTTTTCCTACTATTTTGTCTTTTCTCTTCTTATTCTCAGAGTTACACATTAATTGCAGGGGTTCACCCTAATGAGCACGTGCATTTCAAAATTTTTTGATTCCTCATATTTATATATACGTATGTAAACATTGCCGTTACATTAGTTTATGGAAAGTGGCGCAAAGGACAATTGAATTGACCACAAGCGTGCAAATAAAGCTTCACAAACACATACCAACGTTCATACAAAAACAAAAAAACACCCCCTTATTAAAGTGCCTTTGACGTGCAAAGTGAATGTGCGTCCATTGTTTGTTTTCGGTATACGAGGTGTGTTCAAAAAGTATCGCGAATTTTGTGTTTTTTCAAAAATTATTTATTTATTCATGAATATCTATTTTGTCCCCTTCAAAGTAATCCCCATGAGATATTATACACTTGTGCCAACGGTTTTTCCAATCTTCGAAGCACTTCAAAAAATCATTTTTTTGTATCTTGTTCAGCTCCTCCTTCGATGCCGTCTTTATCTCGTCAAGAGAAGCGTAACGTCGTCCTTTCATGGGCCTCTTCAGTTTATGGAACAAGAAAAAGTCACAGGGGGCCAGATCTGGGGAATACGGTGGCTGCGGCATCATTAGTGTGTTGTTTTTGGCCAAAAAGTCGCGCACAAGCAACGATGCGTGAGCAGGGGTGTTATCGTGGTGCAAAAGCCAATTTTTGTTCTTCCACAAATCCGGGCGTTTCTGACGGATTGCTTCGCGCAAATTGCGCATAACTTGCAGGTAATATTCCTTATTGCCCGTTCTTCCCTGTGGCAAGAACTCATGATGCACCACGCCCCTGCAATCGAAGAAAACTGTCAGCAAAACTTTCACATTCGACCGAACTTGGCGCGCTTTTTTCGGTCTTGGTTCGTGCGGCAGCTTCCATTGAGATGATTGAGCTTTGGTTTCCACGTCATAACCATAAACCCACGATTCGTCACCAGTTATGACCCTCTGGAGCAAATTTGGGTCGTCGCGGACAGAGTTTAACATCTCATTAGCAATGTTCATGCGATGCTGTTTTTGGTCACAATTGAGCAATTTTGGTAAAAAAATAGGTAAAAATCGAAGACGTTCCAAAACACGTGCAAGCAAAGCAGCTGTCAACAATTAACTGAACATTCAAAACGGCCGAGCTTGTCGGCATAAGTGAGAGACATGAGTACCAACATAACGCCACAAAAAATTCGAAATTCGCATATACGTAACCAGCGAAAATTCAAAATTCGCGATACTTTTTGAACACACCTCGTATATGGTACACATGTATAAACCGATCATATTACAATTAAAAATGTACCACCACCCAGCTACAAAGAGGCAGTAATTGTTTTTGTTGTTTTTCAGTCTCTTTGTAAAATAAACACATTATTACAAAAATATTTGCTCATATCGTATTTCATATATTTTAGATAAGAGGGTTGCTGGTCATTGGATTTTTTTTTAAATTCAAGCTACTGGATGTATCAAATTATGTATATTAAATAAAATACCCCTCTGTATGTATTTCTTAACTTGCTTGTATATATGTGTAAGAAAATGTGGGCAGGGTAAATGATTTGCCAGTCGTTCCGAGATTGATAACATTACACTGATATTCAGACAAAAAACAAATTTTTCGTTTAAAGTCCTCTACCTTTTTGCTTATAAAAACGAAAAGTTGAAGTGTGGATATCATTCCGTAATACTAATAGACATTTTAAATATTTTAAATATGACTCAATCGGTTGAGCTTTGATCGAACATTCATATCTAGAGACAACTAGAAATTTACTTAAAACTAGGCAAAAAAAACTTTACAGAAAAGCAGCTCGATATTTTTAGCTTAGACGACTCTAAAAAGAGGATTTTTTCATGTATAATCATTGAATAGATTTCCTCTACCCTTTGAAGTGAATTAATAATTTACTATAATAAACTGTTGCTTTAACTAATAATATTCATGAGGAAAAGTAGGCGTACAGCGAAACCTGCAAAAGCGCAGCAATCTAAATATGCAGATTAAAAAAATAAAAATGCATTAAAAAATGGCAGAGAAAAAATTTCTATGAAAAATTATGGGGAAATGCAGGGAAAGTTACATAATTACATAGCCGTTGGCAGCAAATAGTTATGCGGAGCCGGCAGAGAAAGTGAAAAACTTCTCAACTTTATGGCCACATACATATCGATATATAGTTCACATACTCGTATTTATATTATAACTATTTTTTCATACCAGAATGTGCTGCAGTAGATATGTAACCGCCATTTTTTGTACATATTTTCGCTCTTCTGCATGCTTTATCAGTAAGTAGGTACTCTATATATGTACACATGTATATGCAGCTATGGATCGATGCATTAATTAATGTATATATTTTGAGTCTGTTTAAAAGCACGCACAAACATTAAAGAGCAATAAAGTGGCAACATGGTATATAACCAGTTTCGAAATATGCATTTTTTTCATCAAAATTAGTTTCTTTCATATAAAACCGTAGTTTTAAAGTTCGCCTATTTCAAAAAAATATTAATATAGGACATTTTGGAAATAATTCTGCGACATCGTGTTCTTTCAGCAAAATATTAAAAAGGGGTGCTTGCGAATCGATAGCTGAAGGGTTTGACATTATTCAGTATTAAAAAAATGTGAAATAGCGCCTCAAATTTTATTAAAATTATTAGTTCTTACAGTTCTTAGATAATATTTAGTATCGAAAATGCTTAGCATCATCAACCCCTTCCTCTTTACTATCATGAACCAAAACGATGTCCTTCATTATCAACATCACCTTCTTTTCTTCGTAATCATCATGATCATCTCAGCCACAATCATCATTTCTTATCATCATTACACAATCCGAATTATCAACAAAACTATTACCTTCATTATCATTATCATGATATTCATATTCTCTTACTACATAATTATCATCATCAGCTTGCCACAAATATTATTTCTTATCATTATCATCTACTTCTTTTTCATAATTAACCTTATCATTATTATAGCCTAATAGAGATATGATACATTACCATCATCTCTATCATTATCATCTACTTCAATACATCATCATAATCATGATAATGGTTGTCACCATCACCGTCACCATCATCTCCATTATCACTTCCATGTTGTCGTTGCAGCTGGTTTCCGAAGGTTTTTGGCGAGTGCTAAACAAAGATCATCACCATTAATTCTCATCTTTTTTTTTGTTTCTTTATTCTCTTTGAAGTTTCCTTTCAACATTTTTTTTTTACTTTTCTCTCTTACCTTTATTTTTCCAGTCGTGTTTTTCTCATTGTGTTCGTCTTTCTTGTCATTCGTGTTTTCCCGTTCTTTCATCATTTTACTTTCCTTTTATTCCTTCTTTCTACACTCCACTCATTGACTGCACTTCCCTTTCCCTTACTTTTTTTGATGATTTATGATTTTCCCCTTCCTTTTAAGCTTTAGCTTTACCTCTTTTTCCCCTGTTCCTATTCTCTCCACTTAATTTTTTGCTTACCTTTCAATTTAATTTGGATCTCAATTTAACCTTATACTTTTCATTTATATCTTACTTCTTTTTTCTCCACTATTCTCTATCTGCTATTATATTGCACAATACTGCATATATATCTCTCTGGTAACTGAATGTCAATTCTATCATTGCTGTAGAGCATGAGTCTCACGCACCATCTTCAACTTAGTATCCACACATAGCCGAGTAATAAATTGAAAATTGATAACTAGGCGGCGGCAAACAAACGCCCAACTAGATAATGTCGAAACATGCTACGCTTAACCCACACAAGCCCATCTCACGCATGCCTAGGCATATCTAACGCTCTACATATCTGTCTAGGCCACACCTGTAAACCTGCGATAGGTTGATTGGTTAGCGCGCTGCACAGTGGTTTTAATAATATTTTGCACGAATGTGTGTAAAGGCGAAATAGTGAAAGATGGTTCACATACTTCATTAATGCAGACATGCATATGTACATACAAACATCACTCACTCCAAATCATAGCTGATATGCGTTAATAAGCTGCATGCGTGTTTACATAAATTTACTATGTTTGTATTATCCCTGCAAAAATGCGATTAGTCTAAGTTGCATTCAGGATGAGTCGCAATGGAGGATGTGACTAATGCCAGTTCTAATCATTTTGTATGGGTAGAACTGTTCACATTTGTTTGAGCATGTCCTATGGATAGACCAGTTGTACCCATTTATATCTGAACTTGTAAGAAAGCACTAATCAACATTCTACCCAAACGGGTACTATTAACTCCTATAAGTATGCTACAAAAACTGAAATTGACTTACACTCCTATGAATATGCTACAGAAATAAAAATTTACTCCGGCATATTGAATAATAACCAACTGTAGACTAAAGCGATTAATCACATATCACTCTCTTTAGAGATTAGTCACACCATTTTTTTGCAATGTATGTATTTGCCTACGGCAGTTTGATCCTGCCTCTGTTTGCATGTGGTTTTTAATCAATTTACGTTAGACATGCATAATATTTAATTTGTGTATACACGCACATATTAAATGAATTAATGTAGCAATTTGTATTGTTTATTTAGTTTTAAAATTTATGTAAGTGAATTCTAACGTAAACAGGTAAATATTGATTTAAATTCGTTTAAAATATTGAGTTGATTTATTTTATGTGATCAATGGCTAACGATAAATATCTGTAATTAATCCTCGTTGATAAATATAATAAAAAGGATTCCAAGGAATTCGTATTAATTAATTTAGAGGAATTTTCACTACCTTTATACTCAGTCGCTTTTTTGTTTCTCTGTGTATTTCTTCTTCTTCTTTCTTCTTTAAATGGTCATCTAACCGCCTGGGCGATTTTGACCGTCCAACATAGCTCGCCAGTCGTTTCTTCGTTGCGCCAACTGGCGCCAATTGGAAACACCGCGGGATCGCAAATCGGTCTCCACTTGGTCCTTCCATCGGAGTGGTGGTCTCCCTCTTCCTCTGCTTCCACCGGCGGGTGCCGATAAGAATACCTTCTGGGCTGGAGCATCTTCGCTCATTCGCACTACGTGGCCTAGCCAGCGAAGCCGCTGTGTTTTAATTCGCTGAACTATGTCGGCGTCTGCGTAAAGTTCATACAGCTCATCATTAAATCTTCTTCGGTACTCGCCGTCGCCAACGCGTAGAGGTCCACAAATCTTTCGAAGAACCTTTCTCTCGAATACTCCCAGAGCCGCCTCATCAGATGTTGTTAGTGTCCACGCTTCTGCACCATATAGCAGGACGGGTGCGATGAGTGACTTGTAGAGTGTTATTTTCGTTCGTCGAGAGAGGACTTTACTTTTCAATTGCCTACTCAGTCCGAAGTAGCATTTGTTTGCAAGAGTGATTCTTCGTCGGATTTCTAGGCTAACATTATTGTTGGTATTAATGCTGGTATTAATGCTGGTTCCCAGGTGTGTATTTCACTGAGCAGTAATTTCAGGGTCTAATACACGGTTGGACATTTGAGCTTAAATTTAAAATAATTGTACGGTTTTTAAGTGGTTTTATTTTTTTAATTTCCAAGAGATTTGTCTTTTAAAATAACAACCTTTTGCATTCCACTCAATTTCACGAAAACTGGACTAGCTTAAATTTTAAACCGAATTTGGTCTTGTCATATATCTATTCCAACAAGTTTCAAATTATTTCTCAAAACTACTACGTTAATTTCAGAGTACTTTTCTGTGTATTTAAATTTCAAGATGACTAATTTCAAGAGCAGTTCAATGTGTTATCTTCCCTTTAAAGGGTGGATTTGTCCCCTTTCTGAAATACTTCGTTCGAAAGACTGCAATTTTGGAAGCCGCTAAAAGGCTAATTGTTCTCGGACATTTTTTCTCTCGGCACACTCAGCCAAAATCTTTGTACAAAGAACGCAAAAGACTACTGAGATTGAAAAAGAAAATTAACGCCTAGAAATGTGCAACACTGTTTTATGGCTTCTTTTCCTCTAATTTTTCTGAAGAGTTTTACTTTTTAACCGTATTCGAATTGCTTCCCGGTGTAGGTCATAATCCTTGCATACTTTTAGGCACTTATTGGTTTCCCTATAAATTCCGTAAAAATGCGTTGGTGGTAGTAAAAATTTGTGATTTAACCGAATTAGATTTTCACCACGGCAAAGGTGGTGCGGTAATATAAGTTGGTGGCAAAGGAAATTGCACTTCATGTATCATTTAAAAACATGTTGCGTACCTCAATGGGCAAATTTTATTTGAATTTAATATTTTCTAATGCTTTCAAATATTTGGACAAAAGTTATGTGTAAATTCAACCGTAAAGAAGTTTCCCGCCCTATATTTTTCTAGAATAGAGTATGTCGATTTTTAGGACTATCCAAAACGGGGCCAACAGGACCATTTCGTAAAGGAGCTAACAGGTTAAAAATTTGTCAAGATTGTTCGTTATAAAATTTATATATCGTTATATTACCAACATATTTCTTAATGATATGAAATATAAAAATTTCTCCCACTTCTTCTTAAAACACTGAAAAAAATGTATCTGTATTTGTGTTGAAAGTAACTTCCGCTCATGAAGCTTTGAATTTTGGACCATAGATACTTGAAATTTCAAAACGGATACTACATGGAGAAAATAATTCCAACAGCTAGCTCACGGATCGAGACATTTTGTAATTTCGTATTGATAACTAAATAGAAAAGCAAAATATGATGACAAAAATTGTATTAGACTACCTATATCTAAACTAAACCAATATCAACAAAGAACCTTGCTTTGAATTTAGAAATAATGTTGTTAAATTGTAGCAGCAATCAATATGAAAATCAACATTCACCATGAATACCTCCTTGTTTTATTTATATAAAGTTTCAAAATTAATTTATTTAATTTTAAAGTCTTTTTATCATTTATTTTTGTAGGCTTTATTAATTACGATCTGAGGAAATTTCAGAACCTGTCTAAAAAATATTTTTAAACTGTTACTTTGCTTTAACATTTACTCCTTCCCTTCCGCAATTCTACTAATAATACTATAATTCCCTCTAAGCATACTGATTTTTTACCTAGTTTATCTCGCTTTCTCTTCTCCTTCCAAAACCTACGTCAACACATCTCTAATGCAAAAACATACCCTTTCTCATTCTATTACAAACGACAATTTTTTTTATTTTTTTTTCTTTTTTTGCTTTCACATTACAGCGCCACATCAAGAAGATAAACACGTACAAAACGCATTTCTTAGCCGGACTTCCTTTGGGTAAACATGTTCTGCAAGCACACACACACACACAAACTCAAACTCTTAGAGGCATACATTTACGTTTTGAGTCAAATAGTAAGCTGTTGCTAAACATATTTGTACGCTAATAAGCCACAATACCAGCTTAGTATGTGAAAATAGATTTCCACAATTCTCAAGATATGTATATACTTTTGAACGAGCAGCCATTTAAATGTTTATTGGATTCAATTTGCTGTGAGTAGCAGACGGCGTTAATAGTTTTCTGCGGGAAACGGAAATGTCATGTGATTTACAGCAGGATGGTAGTGGAGCACAGAAATCGCTTGATCTAATACGAGTATGTAGACATTGTGCTTGGTTAAAAAAGCACCTAGCTAACTAGCGATATTTAGGTGAAAAATCTTTGAATTCCATGCAGTAGTTATTTACTAATGCATGTGCCAACATACATACAAAATGAGAAATTAAAAAAAAAAATTTTTAATTCTAGAAATTATCTCTTTGCTCTAACAAAAAGTCGTAGCTCGTGCTTACTTATCTATTACATAACTGTATCGCTTTGTTACAATTTCATTGCATTTATAAAAAGATTTTGAGCCTACTTCTATTGACACCACTGTATTACTTGTAACAAAGTATTTTTATTCGACAAACCCGATTCCTAACTTTAAATGAGACAGCTAGTAATACAGCAGTGATAATTCCATATAATTCTAAGCAGCAGTTTTTGAGTGATGCGCGTACAAACATACATACAGACAGACAAAAATACTAAAATCTGTTAATTTTGCATTCAATATACATACATATTTTTTTCTACTATTACAGACATATTTGGTATTTGTATACAAATATTTTGAGCCTTCTATTTGAGTTACATAAACATACATATTTCCAAATAAAAACCCAAAACTTTTTTTTATAAACTATGAAATTTGTCAAGGATGGCACCAGTGTCAAACGATACGAATTGAAAAGTATCCATTTCATCTTTAAATAAAATTTTTATTCTAAATTTTTCTCAAGTACAATATAAGCCTTCTTTGATACAGTACTTTACATAAGCAAAATATTAAAAATTCTCATAAATTTAACTTAAGTAAGGTGTGTTGATAAATATCCGAGTACTACACAAATATTATCTTGGCCTAAATAAATAACCCAAAATGTAATTCATGCGAAATATTTTTCATTTTCATTGGGAATCCAATTAAATCACTTTTTATGCCCATTTTACACACGCACACATACACACACACATACACATATTACAACTCACACACATACTTATTTACTCGAACTCAATTGCACTACTATAAAAGATGAAGAATGAATGAGCGCAACAACAACATTAAAAGCGCACAGCATGTAGCAATCGCCGAAAATAGTTACTCATACGCCACAACAGACCATTCAAAATGGGCTCGTAAAGCAACCCAAGTTAAGTGCAAGTGCGCTTGTTACCAACCAAACAATAATGAAGTAAACAAACAAAAGAATGACACAGATTTCTTGCTAGCAGCATACAACAATAAATAAATAAAAATAACAACAACAAAAGCGAAATCAGCAGGAGGCACTAAGAATATATGCGATTACATACACACATGCAAGGCTGTTGAATTGCGCCCGAGGAGCTACTCTGTGAGATTGGCAGAGCGAGAGAGTATGGCCGTCTGTCAGGCAAACAAACAAAAAAAATATTTGCAGATAAGCAAGTGAAAAGTGTATGATATGTTTGCGTGAGTATAGGAATGCAAGCCGGATTTGATGGAAGTGAAGATTATAATAAACGAGTGGTTGGGGATTATGTTGGCAAAGGCAGCCATTGCGCTATTTTGGGAAGCCAATAAAGCTTTAGAGAACGTGTAATACTAGGGAGGATAAAAGATTAGAATTATGTATGAATACTCAATTTCGTAAGGAAGTAAGGAGTTGAAAGAAAAATAAAAAAAAAGGCCATGAGATGGTTCAGTGGAGATGGCAAGCGAGAAAGTTTTTGGAGAAGATCGGTTGTTTGAAATTAATAACTTTTTTTTTTAATTTGCGGGTACTGTAAAATTTCTTTTCGTAAATTTTTTTTTTTTTTTGTTTTTTGTATTTTGCAGGTATTGGGAAATTTTTTTTCTTTTTTCGCCACACTCTTTTTTTTATTTTACGAAAATCTGGTGGGTTTTTGTTAAAACATTATATAAGGAAAGAAATTTCCAAGGAGCTTTAAGATATCAACTAAAGACCAAAAAAGCCGAAAATTCCTTCTTTATTTTTAAATAGTCTGCATTGTTAGTTTGAGTTGCCAGAGTTCATCTGAGCTTTTCAGAGTATCTTTTTTTAAGATTGTAAACCCCATTTTACTCTGCTATTATATTGGTTAATAATTATCGGTGGTCATTAGGCTGGGGTGACATTTTAGTATATTTTTTCCTAACCATTTGTCTAGTATTTCCATTTTATAAAAGAAGAAAATTTAAAAAAAGAATTACTGAAGATTTTGAGGTGGCCCACTTGATTTTAAACAACTAAAAAAATTGTTTGGACCAAACTAGTTAAAACAGAACAGATTGTCGAAGATAACTTTTTTAGTCCTCTTTCATTCAAAAAGAAAATAAACTGAATTTCTTAAATGCCCATAAAATTTTTGTGAGAAAAAAAAAACAGAGGACACCTCTTTAAGTGTGCTAAGCTTATGAAACGCACTATATAAATGTTAGTCATTTTATGATAGTTTTAAGCTAGATCATAAAATTCTAAATCAAAAAAATTGAACAATGGACAAATCATAAAAACAGAACTTTAAATGTCGAACACAATACAATGCACAGTAAGTTCGTACGTATAAACAAGCACTCAGGAAACATACAAATAAAAAAAAAAACAACAACAAAAACAAAAAGATGAAGTAAAAAATTATAAAAAGTGCTGCCACAAAGCAGCAGAAATATGAAAACAAGTGTAGGATATGGAATTGAAGGCAGTCAATGTGACCGAGAGCAGCATGCAACGAAGGTAAGAGATATATTGCAGGATACATGAACGGACACTTGAAATAACAATGCGCCATTTATTTAAAGAAACAGTAAAATGCAATGAAACAGCGACGGGAAATAACAAATGACACACAACAAAAATGGGGAAATAACAAAAAAACAAAACAAAAATTATTGACAAATAAACAATAAAGGAAAGAATAAAAAAGAAAGAGTGAAATATATGAAGTGCTATAACAGAAAAATTACAAAAGAACGGCAAGTAGGAAAAAGGAGAAATTGCGAAAAAAAGAAAGCAAATGAAAGAAGAAGGGTTGGTTTGTGCAAAAACTAGCCTTATACACAACAAGAAATATGTCATATAACTTTGACTAAGAAAAGAAAGTAGAAAAGCAAGCCAATGAAATCATATTAGAAACGTAGTAGAGTGGGGTGAGGGAGGATATTTATTTTGTAGGATTTCACTCAAGTGAAGAAGCTACCTCAACGCAAACGAAAGCATTATATTTATGAACGTTTGTCAGGCACAAATACACAGATGCACATAAAACCACAAAAAAAAGCAAACGAATATGACAAAGACTGAGCGCCATTCGACATTTGCAACGAAATTGCAATTTCACTCAACGAAAACAGCAAGCAATTTCATTGCCTTCGTTGCTGTTATTGTACGGCGCTATATTGTTGTTGTTGTTGCTCTTGTTGTTTTTGTTACAGTGGGATGCTTTTTGCAGCATCAAGAATTTATGACAAAAGGCGCATGACAACATATGCACTTTACGCACACACATATGTGCTTGAAGACAGCGGGGGTTTCAGCTGGAACACATTAGGATGGGTTGAAATGTACTCAAATTTAAACAGAAAAAATAGCAGCAATAAAAGAACCATCAAATTTTATTAACTTGAATAACAAGTCAGAAATAATATTGTTTAATTAAATTAATGAACTAAAGGTACATGCTCAGATATTAAATTTTACGTATCAACACAAGGGGCTGAAGAGGTCTGAAAACATCCAATACATCAGCGCTGCTCAGAAATATATAGAACTCTTCTCTTTTTTATAAACATGATAAACAGATTAAAGCTTCGTTTAAGAACTAAGCCCTACATTCATCGTGCGACAAAGAAAGGAGATCTTCATATGAGTTTTTAACGATAATTTTTTTATGTTTATCGTTTATTATTGTCATTTTCTATTCCATTATTAGGTTATAACTTCTTCTTGTATACATACTGGTTATTGTTTTTCGATTAGGATTCTTCTACAATTTTCAGATTTTTACAGGTTATGTAACTTTTGTCTCCGATTTGTATCGATATTCATCGATCATATTGTCTCGAAATTGGAATTCGCAGCATTTTTGTTTTTTATAAAAATGGTCCCTAATAACTTTAAAGACGCAATTATATCTGGTTATAATAATTTTATTATATTTCTGTAGATTTTTATCTTTTTTTGGATGATTTTCTGTATATTATCTCGATTTATTTGACAGCAACAATCGATTTTTATAATTTTTTTTTTTCCAATTTGTCACTGACAGACTATCAAATGTCTATCGATCTCTGTAAATTTTGGTGGATTTCTTTAGATTATTATAATTTTTATTAGTACGTTATCGAAAATATAGTAGATATAGAATTTTCTTGGCCCGTTATCGAATTTATATCCAAAAATAAACTTATTAAATTGCTTGTGACCTCACTTAAAAATTCTATTCTAGTACAAAGAACGAAAGGTTATAGGAAACATTTGATTTGAAAAAATACATATTCGCTGTTTCAAAAGGCCTTTTATACTAAAATAAATATAGAGAAATTACATGAAGTTAGTAATTTTTCTTTGCTTCCAATGAACTCACATTTCTTGGAAAGCTTGAGTAGCTCAGTTTGAAGTTTTGTCTCAAAAAAAAAACGGATCACTCTCAAAAATGTGTCCATTGACAAGTAGAGCATTACTATCGAAGTTGATATCGATATTTGTGAGTAATCGGAATTTGTGCCGATATATTTTAATCAACTCTTCTTGAGTTATAAGTTAAAAAAGGACATTTTTGTATAAAAAATTGAGATGTGGCGTTCCTTATTCCGAAATGGGACGTGCTTGAAAAATAATTCTGGGATAGGGTGATTTTGCAGCGGTCTGCCTAGACAAAAAAATCTCCTACTAAACCATTAATCTACCTTATATTGCTTTTAATTTTTGATTTAGAAAACAGCTATGTTGAGTTTATCAGTGAATGTTTATCAGTGCCATGTCATAAAAATTCGTCCCCTTCTAATGTACTTCATACAAACATACGCTCATAAAACTAACCGAATTGCAAGTAAGTAAATCTGCCAAAAACCACAGCCAATGCATATTATAGTTAAACCATAAAAAATTCCTTCCACCACAAGTTACAACATTAAATTGAAAACAAAAGATAGTTGCAACAATGCCAGAATAATAGCGAATATAAGAAAAATATTTTCGTTGCACAAACTGTCAGCTGAAATAAATAGAAAATTGCTGAGTTAGTGAGTGATATTTATTTCACTTCTTTTTATTTTAAAATTTTTTTTATGGAAGCAACTTTTTACTGTCGAATTTACTATTTTAGCTCCTTTAACTGTTTGGTTTTCTTTTTGGTTATATTTCATGGACTTTGTGTTGCTATTGTTTTAGCGCAAAATGTTTCCTCCAAATGTTTTTTCTGCGAAAATTGCTGGGAAATTACATTGAGAAATTGCAAAGAAATTTCACTTAATATTTTTAGAAGAATGCTCAGGGCTTTTGGGGATTTAGATTGAAATGCCTTGACTTGCAAGTGTTGGTGAGAGACTAGGCACGTTGCTATGCATGTATGAGTGTGTGTGTGTGTGTTCAAAAAGCTAGATAGCAGAAAGTCACAATAAATACGTGCAACGGATGTTGGGGTAAGCGTTAAGGGAAAAGCACCGACTAGCGAGAGCAGAGGCAGCAAATAATTGAAAATCGATATTTTGAAAACATTTATTTAAACAATAATACCTTTGCGTGCTTTATATGAAATCTATCTATGTATATCTATCAAGTTAAAGTTGAAGCTGCATATCGTCTTTTTATGCAGTTTTCGGCAATGTATGGGGAGACTCAGCAGACTAATTTCCATATTTTTCAGGAGATATATACTAATAATTTTACCAGCGAAGCCATATGTTTTTTTTCTCCTTTGGTAGGGAGAGCAAGAAAGGGAGAGAGGAATACTTCTAAGCACACAGGCATACAGGCAGAACAAAGTTTGTCAGTCTATACTTATACTTGGTCTATGCTTTCTGTAAAATCTTTGTTTATCAAAATCTACTGTGCGTCCCTTGTCACTAAACTCGTTTTAAATGTCTGGCCCGATATGGATGAAATTTTGTGTGCGTACTCAAATGGGCTCGAGAGTTTAGATTCACAATCCCGAACACGGGATGATGTGGGCGTGACACCTCCATAAAAATGACATTTCTCGTTATGAATATCTCTGAAACTATTAATGGTACAATGGAAATAGGTATATGCAGACCTGTTTAATAATGATTACTAATCAAAATGATTACCGGTTTGATTTATTACTTTCTTGTGAATCCATTTAATGATTGATTACCATTACTTTCAATTTTTATTGATTATTTTCCAATTAATTAAAAAAAATTTTAAAACAAATTATGATTTTTTACGTTTATTAAAAAAAAAACAAAAAAAGTTGTTAAGATAATTTTTTTTTTCTTTTTTTTTAGTATTGTTGTAGAAGCACATATATATACACATCCATAATACTGAAAGACTCGAAAATAATCAAAAACAATCAAAAAAAAATTGTTTTTTGATTTCTTTTATTTTTTGTGATATTTTTTTTTCAGTATTGTTGTAGAAGCACTTATATATAAGCATCAACAATCCTGAAAAAAATTAAAAAATTATCAAAAAAAGATCAAAAAATTTCAAAAATAATCAAAAAAAAAAAACAAAAAATTTCAAAAATAATCAAAAAAAAACAAAAATAATCAAACGTAACCAAAACAACTCTGTGATAATTTTTTTTTTGTGATTTTTTTTTTCTAATCGTAATCAATTAATATTTGCTTTTTCTTGAAACCCAATTAAAATAATCATAACCAATTAAAAAAGCCGTCTGATTAATTGATTACTAATTACGAATCAAATTTAACAAGTCTGGGTAAAAGAGTAGGAATAAAATAGGAAAAAAAGTAATAGGGAGAAAAAGACGATATGAAAGACGGAAATGAGGAGAAAAAGGAAGATGGAATATAGAATAGAAGCAGTACATTTTTCCAAATGCAGGGGAGTGAACTTAAACTTAAACCCCAAGTTTTTGTAACAGCAAAGCAGCCTGCTGAACCAATTGCTCCTATTAAGTATGATTTAGTTTCTAACTTGAATTCGGAGTCAGGCAAATCCAATAAAACTAAATTAACTATCAGCTACTGATGAAAATATGTCTGTGTTCCGAAGATCCGAGTACCTATTCAACCCCAGAAATGCAGAGTTTACTAGGATGGATTGAAAAAAAACTCGTTTGCTTAGCATGAAGATAGATTTTAAACTTAATAAGAAGGAAAAAATTTAATAAATTTTAGTAAGCATTTAGAGGTGACTCTCTCAACGTTTAATTAAATAAGTAATAGTTCAAATGGAAAAATTATTTTTGGGTCCCAAACTGTGGAAAACTTCCAAAAACTGTTGTATGTGATTTTTTTAATCATCTTTCGTTGGATTACAAAAGAAATGCACTTATTTTGGGGCTTTTTATTTACATTGAAATACAGATTCTATGACAACTTTAAAGTAATTATTTTCACTTTAGAACTATGCCATTTGAGCAATTATTTTACAAAAAAGAAACTGAAATTGTTGACAAAACAAAAAAATTTTTTTTTTCAGTTTCTTTTTTTATAAAATTTATATTTGACTCCCGCTATACGGGGAAAAAATTTTTTTTCAGCGCATTTTTTTTTAAATGGTCATCTAACCGTCTAGGCGATTTTGGCGGTTCAACATAGCTCGCCAGTCGTTGCTTCATTCAGCCCACCCTAGTGTTTGACTTAGTTTACACACAATTTTTCACAATATATCAGCTTTAAGGCCAAATGAGCACACTTTCAGAGAATTTCCAAAGTGAATGTGACAAAGATATCGCTAGTTAGGTGCTAAGCTATTCTAGCGTTCTGAACGCTTATGCCATTATCATACTACACTTGTGTCTTCCCAATGGTAACACACTGTACTGAGTTTTAGTTACGTGAATTGCCCCACTCATAAATTCCTCGCTCACAAAACAAAAATTTTCTACACTTCGAAAAACTTTCTCCTCCATCACTCACCTAAAGTTTTTGTCCATTGCGCTGTTGGCCTCCAATCGGGATAATGTTTCGGGAATAAATCACGCGTCCAGTAGGTGTGTAAGACAACCTTATAAACGGCGAGACGATCCAATTGACAACCACTTACCGGCAATGGTTGTGTGGGCGGTGTTTCAGTTGTTGTTGTAACAGTAAATTTATTGCCGTTATAATAAAAATTGCGCTCGCGTGAAGAGTAAGAGTCAGTAGCGCTACTAAATTGTTGATTATTGTTGCTGGCATATTTAAAATAATTGTTGTTGTAGGTATTGCTGTTATAGTCTATATCATTGCTAAGCAAAGTGTTTGCGTATTGCTGTTGTTGTTGTTGTTGCTGTTTGGACGCACTTTTTTTAGCTTCATTCTCGGTCACTGTATAACTATATATGGATGGATTCGCTATGAATGATGGATTATAGCTATTAAACTGTACTGGCTGCGGTTGTGCTGCTGGTAGTGGTTCGGGTGCTGGTTCTGGCGAGGGTACAGCGCTGCATAGGCTAACCAGTGCGAGAAGCAACAGTAGCAGTAGCTTGAAGTTTTTAGATGTCATTTTATAATTTTTTTTGTTTTTATTTAATTTTCTAAATAAGGTATATATTTGTTTTTGTAATTTTTTTTATTTATTTTTTTTTTTTGAAACTCACGCTTTTTCAACTTTTCCTTTTAATTTTACACACTAAAAACACACTTGACCCTCCGTTTTATTGGGCTTACGCACTAACACTCACATATGTGCTCGATAACGCCGGCAAAAATAGCTACTCGAGTATTCAACAGATACAGCAATTTTGTTTTTGTTTTTGCTTGTGCTACTCTACTTCATCGTTGCGTCTCGTCTTGTTGTTCGCTAGCTTTCTTCTGCGTTTATTTGTTAGTTTTTTTTTCTTTGACTTATCGTTACCTATTATGTGTTGTTGTTTGCTCCACTCGTATTTCCACTTATTTATAGTCAGCCTGAATTGTCACTCGTCAATCAGCAGCAGACCTTCGAAATGTGGTCCCATAGCTCCTTTACCACTTTTAACCAAAAATACGAATTTTCCCACTCACATACGCTGACAGAGGTGAGAATAGTGACAAATTCTTCAATATCACATTTTCTGTCATCCGCAGAGCTTACGATAGTCTTTGATTTATAAGCACACAATTCACCGGCTATATGTGTTCTCACTTTTTTAATTTGTGATTTTCTATTTTCCTCCTTAACTATTTATAATATTACACGCAAATATTTCCTTTTTTCCTACCATTCGATCTTCAAATATTCACAGATTCACCGTTCGCACCCAGCAGTTTTCCAATCACTTCCCTTTTATTTTCAACTCAGCTTCTTCCAAAAAAAATCACTTTTCTTAAGTTCACATCAACGTCAAAAATTTGTTCCGCTTTTGATTCGTTCACCGTGCGCATCCGACGCTTTATCGTTTCATACTGAATTCAAAATTTTCACCAGCTCCACCAAGTCCCAGCGCTAGCAGCAACAGCAACATCAGCACCAGCACACAGTTCCGGCCTGTCAACCTGGTGCACGCATACACTTGCAGAAATGTGTGTGTGCGTATATTTTCCTAACGGTATTTTTAGCATAAATTATACTGGGAAATTCTCTTGAAATACAAGGAGAGCAGCGGTGTTTGTGAGAGCGCTTTTGAAGGGTGACTTTTGCTCTCATTTAATGTGGGTGTTTTATTTTGTTTGTTGATTTTGTTGTTTTCTCATTGAAGATGAGCAACAGCCTGTTGCCTGTTTTGGGAAATTTTTTATTTCATACTTTTGTTGACGTGTTTTAGATATTGTCTTAAAAAGAAAGTTATTAGGGTTATTGAACTAGAGGAAATTCTTACAGGATGTAGGTAAATGGTGGATTCTTCTGAAATCCAAAACAAAATAAAAAAAAAACATCAAGCTCGAGAAATTGGGATCTGTTTTGAAATTTTTTTAGTAGTAATAAGCGAGCCCAAGTCATCTTCCAGATGTTTTATTCCAAGTAAGTGTAGGGCTCTATTGTTTTTATTGTCCAGTCTAAAAAACGAACGAAACTCCTACTGGCGGGAAAGGAGTTCAAATAACACCACCCTGATTCTATCCTCTTGGATCTTAAGTTTTCGTTCCTGAGCTCCACAAATGCCTGCCGACCACTAAAACACTATGCGGTCCATTTTTCTAAGCTACAATAAGTGTGGTATCCTCAGTGGCATTTAGGCATTGGCAAGTCGGACGCCACGAGCAAGTGGTTTTGGTGAGGTCTGCTCCAGTGTGGTATGCGGATTCCAGGATCATTATCGGTTAGACGTAAGTGAGCATTCTAATGAATTCGCTACTAGCGTGACGGGATATAGGGCCGTATGACTCCTCCTTGTAAGCTGGTTTTCCAGGCACCACCCATGGAATGACCACACTCAGGAATGCCAGGGGCGGACATCGACTGTTTAAGCGCATCCGTTAGCTAACTGAATTCGGCACCGCCAGAATAATTTAGCATCAGCATTGGGATGTTAACAAGGCAAAGGTACTTCGAGCTTTTCACCCTCCTAATGGTCTCCTTAACCTCTGTAGTGGCCATGGCAACAAAATGTTGGCTAGCTTTTTCTCGCCTGGCTGATGGCTTGCTGTTCCACTTGTCAAGCAATAGGTGCAGTACAAATTATCAGCAGCAATCTTGCATGCACGTGTCCAAACTTGATGAGAAGGTCGGGGCGAGGTCTTCTACGAAGAGCTGGGCTGCCCGATCATTGCAGGTGGCTGCTATCAAAGATGCAGTGAATGAAATACTACTCAGCGCCACTACTGTTAGGGAATTCAGTGTTTAGTCGGATAGTCAAGCGGCTATAAGAGCGCTGGGATCCGCTACAGTGCGATCGAGGGTTGTCAAGGAGTACTTGACCTCGCTGGCTGTGGCATCGAATTATTTTTCGATTAAGATCAACTGGGTGCCGGGGCACAAGGACATCCCTGGAAACTGCAGAGCGGATATCCTGGCCCAATAGGGCACGTGCGAGCCCGAGGTGGCTACCGGCGGGGTTTATGGGATTCTGTTGGCTACTTGCAGTCTGTTCCTGGACAGATGGGCCTCTGGTCAGCTAAGCAAACGCTGGGCTGACACAACCTCTTGTCAGATTTCGGGGTCCTTCTGGCCAGTAATAGACTCCAAGCGGTCGGCGGAACTTTTTGGATTTACCAAGTCACATCTGTCTATAATGATTGGAGTGCTGACTGGGCATTGTCCGATAGGGTTGCATGCGGTACGGTTGAATATTCTAGAAAAATTCAGATGTCGAAGTCACTTTATTCTGAGTTGCACAGCTTTTGCTAGAACGAAGCGTAAATACTTCGGTCGGGATGTACTCCGGGATTGAAGTGAACCCTATTCGAAAATAAATCGCTGCCACCTGTTCGAGAAAGAAATAGGTAAGGAATCGGGTCACCCTTAGCCAATGTAGTATCACAACGGACAGTGAAAGTGTTCAAGTGGGCTGCCTCTTTGGCCACCACCGTACCTAACCTAACCTAAGGGAACTGAGATCGAATCGATGATCTTGTAGAACGCGTTTTGCCCTTAACACAAGTCATATGGATTTGGAAGTGCAGATAAGGCATTCTTTGTTCCGAGAGTTTACAAATTAGCTTACTAAAGTTAAGCAGGCATGGTTAACCAAGTGGTTGGATTTACCAAGTCACATCTGTCTATAATGATTGGAGTGCTGACTGGGCATTGTCCGATAGGGTTGCATGCGGTACGGTTGAATATTCTAGAAAAATTCAGATGTCGAAGTCACTTTATTCTGAGTTGCACAGCTTTTGCTAGAACGAAGCGTAAATACTTCGGTCGGGATGTACTCCGGGATTGAAGTGAACCCTATTCGAAAATAAATCGCTGCCACCTGTTCGAGAAAGAAATAGGTAAGGAATCGGGTCACCGTTAGCCAATGTAGTATCACAACGGACAGTGAAAGTGTTCAAGTGGGCTGCCTCTTTGGCCACCACCGTACCTAACCTAACCTAAGGGAACTGAGATCGAATCGATGATCTTGTAGAACGCGTTTTGCCCTTAACACAAGTCATATGGATTTGGAAGTGCAGATAAGGCATTCTTTGTTCCGAGAGTTTACAAATTAGCTTACTAAAGTTAAGCAGGCATGGTGTTCCTAGGTAATGAAGGTTGGAGCTAGTTTATCAGTCAGCTCAGATTTTGGTACTAAAAGTGTTTGGTTAGATGTGACACCGCTCGTACATAGGTTTGAAGCTGAAGCAACCTCGGCACTAATCTGCCACTTATTTTTCTTATAATATATTATTGTATACTTTTAGGCGCATGTACTTGCATTTGACCAAAATCTAGTTGGTTTTAGTAGAAGTAATTTTTCATTGATCAACTTTTGACAAAAATTTTAAATTATCAGGATACAGACCTTCACTTATAAGTTTGATTAGTAATTAGTAATAAATTAATAAGAAGGCTTTTTTTTAATTAGTAATGTTTATTTTAATTATTGTTCAAGATAAAGCAATTATTAATTGATAACAATTAGAAAAAATCAAAAATTATCAAAAAAATGTTGTTTTGATTAATTTTTATTTTTTTTTATTTTTCTTTTTAATTATTTGTATTGTTATTATCAGTATTGTTGATGTGTTTTTTTATGTGTTTCTATAGGAATACTGAAAAAACTAAAAAATAATCAAAGAAAAGATCATAAAAAAAAATAAAAAATTTTAAATAATCAAAAATAATCAAACCAAGTTTTTAAGTATTTTTTTTTTTATTAATTAGAAAATAATCATTAAAAATGTTAATTAATAGTAATCAATCATTAAATGGATTCTCAAGAAAATAATTAATCAAACCGGTAATTATTACGATTAGTTATCATTATTTCACAGATCTGCTTAGAACCTCTTAAAAAATTTATTCAAAATCTGCTTTCATTTTCTTTAAACACTCACTACTTCGGCTGTCCCACAAAAAACAAAAGCTTCTACAAATAAAATTCTAAAAATAAAAAATGTCTCCGTCATAGTCTGTAAATACCGTTGTTGCTAACTAATTACACCAATAATTGTCACTGCCGCACATAAATTGTCTGTCATTACATAAGCAATTAGTGTTTAAGGCGACAGTGTAGTTCAACATTTTTCTTACACATACTCTCACATACACATACACACATATACACAAGTTGCCACGTTGTAGCAGAATAAAAATTTACCAACGTTTGTTTTGCTTCTTTTTTCTCGTAGACATTCAATGTGTCTATGTTGGAGGCGCTTAAAGTTTTTATTTGTCCATGTCGTGTATGCCTCTAAATGGCTGTCGGTCGACGGATTTATATAGCTCACTATCTAATTGGAGTACATTTATTAATACTTTTGTTGTTGTTGGTTCCCTAAGTGCTTTTATTACGCCAGTTGTTGTGTGGCAAGATACGGCCTGGAATATTTAAATGGTGCAATTTGCGTTTAAAAGTAGATTTCTACATATTTTGTTTTTTAATTTTATCTTTTAGTTTCTTATAGGTATATTGTTTTACAAACAGAATTGTTTTGGTTGCTGACAAGTTTATGTAAGGCACTAAATTCAGAGTCGTCATCACTTGTAAAATGGCCGCAAAAAGCACATCGTATGCAGCTGTTGTCGGCAAAACTGGGACTGTTCTAGTATCTATTTTACTTTCTTTACCCTTCGCCCCCTCCTGACTTAACCGCTTTTTTATTAGGTCGATTTGGGGGTATTTTTGCATTTGATTTTAAACAAACTTCCGGTTTCATTAGGGTCTTAAAGTGTTGACCTTTGTTCCGATCGCGAAGAAAATGCTATATAAAGTGGAAAACATCCGATAGGCTCGATCTATTTGCAAAAATCGCATTTATGGTCCAAACACGTATTATTGCTGTTAAATAAATAACTAGTTGCCGCAGGGATCGGGATCATCAAAACTTAAAATTTATTAACCAATTTGGCTGATATTATATATTACTAAATTAATATTAAAATTTTTTTTAAAAATATCCCCGCTAGGTTGCGCGTGAGTCGCTGTATTTTCAAAATGCGAATGTCTATTTTCAATGTCGTTGTATTCGTTTTTCAACTAACTTCGCGATCCTAGAAATTCCTAACATCGCTCAGGTTGTGAAGACAATGCAATATGGGTATTTTCATGTGGAATCAGCCGGTATGAGGAAACGACTTCTTCCGATTTAAATGAATTTTGGTGGGGAGTTTTCTTTTATCATAAAACGAAACGAAATTTTATTCAGATACAAAAAAATTTTAAACTAAAATTTAAAGGCGAACTTTTATTTTTACGGTTTTGAAAAATTAGAAATTTTCAATTGTTTTTTTTATTATTATTTTATTTAATATTATTTTTCTTATAACTCTTAGTAGCAGACAGAACTGAAAGCACATGCAAAGTAAGTAGTACAAAATCAATAAAAGCTTAAACAAGTGTTTTGGCCAAAATTAAAAAATTCATATTTTTGAAAAAAAAAACATGAAACACCCTGCTGAAAATTTCGGGATATCTTTAGTTATATCAGCGATATAATACCAAAAGCTTTTAGACCAAAATTTAATGACGAACTGGAATTTTTTCGATTTTGAAGAGTTAAAAATTTTCTAAAATTATTTAGAAAATAAAAAAAAAAAATTTTTTTCAAATTATTATTTGTTTTATAACTCTTAGACCAGGTTTTTCAGTACAAGTTTAACTCAATTTGTCAGTTAAACTAAGCTTAAACTTGTTGCGCAGTTTTTCAGTCAACTTTAAACGAAGTTTAAACGTAGTTTAAGCGGTCAATTCGGCAGGGTTAAACTCTAGTTAACCTGTCAGCTGTTTTGCATACTTGATGGTTTTGGTTGTGAAACAATAAGCTGAACGCAATTAAGAAAGGACGATATTTTTATATTTAATTAAATACTGGATATATCATCTGACGAAAGTGATTATAGTGATGCAGAAATTGGCAAAATGCTAACTATTACAATACAGAGGAGAAGCAATGGCGTTGAATATGTATACAAATATTATCTGTTGCCGTATCTAGATAAAGAAAAAACCAATGTTGCCGTATAAAAAGCAAATATTAAAAGCGGCCTTAAACTCACACTGAAAAACCGGTCCGCAATTTAGCAAACTTAGTTTAAACTGAGCTTAACCAAGGACTGAAAAACCGGGCCTTAGTAGCAGAGAGAACCTAAAGCACATGCAAAATAAGTTGTATAAAATGAATAAAAGCTCTCAATAAAAAAACATTTAGTGTTATAATAACTACATACACAATAATAACAAAAACATGCAACAACAATAATACGAAGAATGAAGTAAAACAATACAGTCATTGCTCGAACAACAAACAAATTAACAACGAATAGAAAAACATAAAACAACGCAACAAAAACAACTTAAATTGGCTGTTCTGTGCTGCACTAAGCACAACATGCTGCTGCATCAAATTTCAATTGGGGCAACAACCTGATTGGCTGTTTAAACATTTAAGCGGTTTAATTGTAGCAATTCAATTAAGTAGCACGAGAATGGTAGCAACAAGTAAAATCAAATAACTAATAGAGATCAGTAAACTATACAAAGCAAATATTTTCAATGATACTTGGCGTTTGTTTATGTGTTGGAATTAATATTTACAGTATATACATACACATATATGCAGTTGTGTTGTTTAAGTAATTATTTACTTGGTTGTGAGTATATACAGGGTGGCGCAAAAGTAATCCTCCTATCATAAAATGCTATAAATTTTGCGATTGGCCCCTAAAGTCAGTTCTGTTTTGACATTTGTGTAGTAAACACATGCGAAATACACGTTAATAAACAATGTTACGCTACACTGCTCCAGAACGCGGAATATTGCTGACTATTTATTTGACCAATAATCGGTCGGGGCCAAACGGTTACTGTGAATGGTGAGCGCTACAGAGCAATGATCAACGAGTTCTTTTTGCCGCAACTTGATGAATTGGGATTGGAAAACATGTGGTTCCAACAAGACGGTCCAACAGCACACGCTGCACGTGCCACAACCGATATGCTGAACATCGGAAGCTTACTTTTGCGCCACCTTGTACATTTGTAGTATATATATATGTAGGTGTATTTATAGAATGCAGCGATGGAAGTTGATTCAATATTCTGTTCATTTGCAACAAAGCACGCCACCTATCGCTTGTCAATGGTAACTGAATTTTATTGAAAAGGCCAAGGGACGTCAATACATTCTTCTGCTGTTTTTGCCATATCAGGCGGTATCTTCCACTCGGACTTATTATTTGTAAGCTACAGTAGAATTTTAAATTTTTAATCAGCATTTTTTTTTTTATCAAATAAATGTAAGTCGTTTTTGCATACAAAGTGGCCTGATTGACTACTTTTCGTAAGAAAGACAGGTCAAGGAGAAAGAGTTAGATGGTCCCGAAAATACCACCCTCCCCTTCGTCTTCAACTAAATGAAGCCCTTATATATAAAATAAATTACCTATAAATGCTTTAAATAGAAACTTCTTCTACCCTCCAACTGCATTTCATTTTTTGGGGTCTTCAACATGCTCTAACTTTTTTGTAGTGAAACTTTAAACATCACACTTCCAAGCGTAGGTAATCAATCATTATTTGTTTTATATCCAGCACTAACAATAAACTTTAGAAAATTTCACATTTGTATGAAAACAAAACAGTCCCCAAATTTTTTCATTACTCTCGATTCTCACATCTAAGGCATACATAGCGCATGCGCGCTCTCCTGCGCTAAGTTTAAATATCCCAGTATTTATCGAAATTCGAATAGTTGCACACTGAAGTTTATTTTTTTAAATTTATTTGAAGAAAAACATGTACTTATGTACATATATTTTATATAGGGAAGGGTTTTCGTAATATTAAAAACGCTTGAAAACAGTTTTTATAATAATAAAAGTGTATTAGTACCAGTTCTTTTTAAAACGGAGTTTTTAACGATAACTACCTTTTATTTTTTAGTATATTTTTATATACATAAATTTAAGTATATACATATGTATGTATGTGTGAGCTGTGTTCAACAAGAAACATAAATTTCTTAGTGGTAGGTCAGCTGAATCTCGTTTACCTCTGCAGAGGCAGCTTTCTTAATACCACTGGAAAAGTCTACCTAAAGCGCCACTGGAAGTTAGGGCTGTGAATAAATAATCGAATTTATTTAAATCGATTCTTTTTTTTAGTAATCGATTTTTTTGAATCCATTTTATTAATTGTAGACATCGATTTTTTATCTTTTATTCTTATATTTTAATCGATTTTTTTAATAATCGATTTGTTTGTATCGATTTTATTAAAAGTAGATAGACGAACTTTTATTTTATATATTAATCGGTTATTCTTTTTAATAGTACATTTTTTTTGGATTCATTTTATTAATAATAGACATCGATTAAATCGATTTTTTTTTAATAATCGAGTTTTTTGGATCGATTTTATTAATAGTAGACATCGGTTTTTTATTTTATGTTTTTATATTTTAATCGATTATTTTTTTAGACATAAGTTTTTTATTTTCTTAAATATTCAACACTTGATTTTATTTTTTATTCAGCCAAATATTTAACAGTAACTAATCGTTTGTCATAATATTCGTTTTTATTTTTCATTGTCTAAAGCTAAGTTGTATCGAATGATGCATTTATAATTTAGTTTTGAGACCGAAAAATTAAAAAAAATTTTTTTTTTTTATTGTAATAAAATATTTCAGAGTACGAAAACTTTGTATGGGAATAATTCTACTCTGAATTTATCAAAATCTGAAAATCGTTTATCTGCTTTTTTGTATCCACATATATATATTATCTTAGATGATTTTTACTTGAACGACGGCCGCCGTGGTGTGAAGGTAGTGTTGCCGGCCTACCACACCGAAGGTCCATGGTTCGAGCCCTGGTACAGGTAACATCAAAAGTGATTTGAAAAAAAAAAGTTTTTCAAAACGGGGTCGCCCCTCGGCAGTGGTTTGGCAAACTCTCCGAGTGTATTTCTGCCATGACAGGCTTCTCAGCAAAAATTCGTCTCCTTTGTAGATGCCGTTCGGAGTCGGCAAAAACCTGTAGGTCCCACCAATTTGTAGGGAAAATTCAAATCGGCACACCACAAATTGGAAGAGAAGCTTGGCGCAAAAATCTCTTAGGAGGTTTATGATGATATACCTGTTGTATATCGCGCCATAAAGAGAAAGAGATTTATTCATAAATTATAAATCATAATAATAATAATAACTAATAATCTAAGACATCGATATATGAACCATACTCAACTATTTGTTATCAAAATCGATTTGTAGCAAAATTGTTGTATCTCTAACAAAAAAAAATCGATTATTGGGTAACAGTTTTTTGAAAAAAAATTTTATTTTCGGGTTTTGGAAAAGTCGATTTTTCGACCGAAACAAGTCCCAAAACCCGAAAATAAAATTTTTATTTACAAAACTGTTATCGCTAACGTTTTTAGCGCATAATTTTAAGTGGGACAGGAAATTTGAGACAAATTCGTTTTCATCGAAAATATTTTTGCAAGTATGGTGAAAAAACCCTTAAAAAAAATGGCGAAAGGTTCAATTTTTTGACCAAAACACTCCCCAAAACCCAAAAAATATATTTTTTTTTTTTTCAAAACACTGTTATCGCCAACGTTTTTAGTGGATATTTTTGGGTCGGACAGGGTATACATGAAAATTTTAAAATCAAATGAAAATTTTTTAGTAGGTCATGAAAAACCCCTTAAAAATCGAAGTCGAAAAAAGTCAAAAAAATTAAATTTTGCAGGCTCGAACATTATTTTTTTGAGTATGCGTAGTGGAACTTTTTTTTCCTGAGCCCAAAACCTATCGAAAAATCGATGGCGCGATATCGGTTAACTTACATACTCTAATATCGAACACTTCCCTACTTTGGAATCTTCTATGCGCTTCCTCAGCATCCACAAACTACTCGTAATATCTCACAGCCTCGTTTTTCCTCAAGTCACAGACATATTTACATGTAACATGAATATCATAATTGCAATTTTGAGTAGAATCAGATATTTGCAACAAATATTACTTCAATGCAATTGCACTGAATGCAATGTAGAAGTTACATACCCACAAACATACATCATAAGTCATATGTGGCTAAACAAATATATACACACATTCTTATTGAAATATAAGTTCATATAAATTTTATAGTTTTTTCTAGAAAAATTTTCTTCACTTGGAAATGTAATTTTGTTCCTTTATACTTCCTTTTAGGAGTGCACTTTCAACATAGAAAATATGCTGCATTTAGTTGCTGGAGCTGAAGAGATTATTTTATATGCGGGCTATCTAGATATTAGGGTGAGCTGGAAAAAAGAGTTCTTATAGATCCATTTCGGAAGCTGCTAGACTTCTTCATCGGAGAAATTTTGCCTACAGATGTCGGTGCTTGCGATATATTGTGGGGAAATGAATAGAAATAGGAGTTTAGCCAGACGTGTTAAATAATGATTAGTAATCGTAATGATTATCGGTTTAATTAATTAGTTTCTTGAGAATCCATTTATTGATTGAATACGACTACTTTTAATTTGTGATGATTATTTTTAAATTAATTTAAAAAAGTATCAAAAAAAATTATGATATTTTAGGATTATTAAAAAAAATTTAATATAATCAAAAAAAGTTGCTTTGATTACTTTAGATTTATTTGTTGTTTAATTTTGATTATTTTTTCAGTATTGTTGTAAACAACTTTTTTTACAATTAAAATAATCATTACCAATTATAAAATCCATCTAATTAATTGATTACTTATTACTAATCAAATTCAACAGATCTGGGTATAGCTAACAAAAATGTCAAAGAGTTTTTATTTTTTTATTTTTCTAATTTAAGTTAAAAACCAAAATAATTAAAGGCACTTTGAATTGGATTAGAATGAAAGCGTATTTAAACAAATCACTTTCTAAAATTTTTGTGTATTTCTTTTTACGATTTTGGGTCAAACAAAATTTTTGCGCCAGAACTATGATTTATTGATTTCAAAATCGAGTGCGCTACCTCAAAATTTGCAGCAAAAATGTATGAAAATTAAATTAAAATTCTGCTTTTTTAATAATGTACAAATTCTACGCCACTGCGAAAAAATTATTTCGAACCCACCTTACTAAATATCTATTATTTATGTTCACTACGCTACATTTAAAAATATATTATAGAGTTTTGCGTACAAAATGATCACTCTGTAAAGCTTTAGTTATATGTTTGTATAAAGAACTCAATCGAATATTTTGTAGTATTTTGAGTAATTATTTTGTATGTTTCATAAATATAGCACATTCAGAATAAAATATTTTTTATTTTATTAATATAATGCTATTTGAATTATAGCATAGAAAACTAGTTGTACATTGTTTTTTTAAATGAATTTTTTTATTTCGAAAACTATTAAAAAAAATTACATTTTAAATTAAAAGTCAAAAATACAGTTTCATAGCCGATCGATTTCCAAAAAGTGGTTTAAGAATTTAAAATTTTTAAATTTTTTCTCAGGTGTTGTATTTCGTTTTTCCCATACACAAATTAATGTTTTTTATTATATTGTTTATATTTTATTTTACTCAGTCCGATTATTGCTACTAAAAATGTAGGTCCAAAAACTTTAAATTTCGTTTTTCTGATTTAAAATATGATACATTATTTAGGGTTTTCGAATCTTTTTTTGTAATTTTTTAAAATTTTGCACATAATTTATAATAGCGATTTATGTTCCTCTTAAAAGAGTTCCATTGCTTAAACAGCTGGACTTCTTCATCACAGTCATTTTGGCACGTTCTGTTAAATATTGAGCTATCAGAACGATGATTTATTTGTCCGCTCGACTCCTATTTCTTTATATTAATTTTTACCGCCCAATGCGCAAGTGCCTACGTTTGTTGGCATTATCGTTGCTTTGCTAAATTTTCATATAAAAACAATAATAATTTCATAAAAATTAACATTTTTGGTCTTGAGCTCATTTGTCGTCTTGAATATGAGAAAAAGATTATACAAAAGGTTTAAACATTTCAATTCGTAGCGTGCTTTAACTATGAAACACACTAAATATGAATATATGTATGTGACTTAGCTATAGCCTTTGAGTGATTAAAAATGTCAAATCAGTTTATCTCGACACGACATGAAAAATAGTTGCTACCTTTAATTAATAAAAACAAAGGACTTGCATTTTAATCCCATTAGAATGATATTGATTTGAATTATATTATCTAAGGGATATTTTTTCTTAGAAGAAATTGCAACAAAGCCTAAGGTTAAACGACGCCTATATATAATGAGAACAGTGATTTTAATAGGCAATAAATATACTTTGTATATGTGTTTTGTAATATATTAATACAAATTTTCTAAGCCTATTATATCAAAAAATAAAAATAAAAACTATTAGCTATACATTTTTTAAAGTTCAAATCCAATACCTTTGGAATCAAAATTTCTCAATAAATTGTGTATATAAAGCATTAAATAAATCAAACTTGTTAGTCCTAAATGGAACCCGCTGCAAACTAAGAGCATTTCTAAATAAACTCGAAACTTTGTTATGTTTATGTGATGTAATTAGAAGATAAGGCATGATATGATGATGATTTCAAACTGATTTGTTGATTTTAGGCGCTACGGTCGTTTGAGTGATTCTTGCAGAAAAAATATGGAAAACAAAATTGAACTCATTAATAAAGTACAGCATGTATGCATAAATATTTGTATGTTGACATAATGAGACGAGGATATGTGACTTAATTTGGTGCTATTGATGTGACGTCATGCGCTACTTTGAATGATATGAAGTGATCTAGATACCTATATGAGTAAACTTTGATAATACTGCCTTCCTTTACATATTTGCGCCATTGTGACAGTTATGGATGCTGTTTTCGTTAAAGATAATAAAAAAAAATAAAAATAACAACTTTACTTCCAGCGTATGCAGATTTGATGTAAAGTGTTGATGTTAATTTGTCAGGTGATTTTATTAAGTTTGTAATTTTGCGTGATCTGTTTATTTTGTTTGATCTCGTCAATCTTAACTGATTTCTATATTTTTTTCGAATATAGCTTCGCAATATGTATGAATTTATAGCAAGAAAATTAATTAACTTGATGTGATTTAGAGATGTCACGCGATGTGACCATTTTGCTTCAACGTGCTGATGCGAAATAAGCAAGTGATTTTGTAATTTTTCGTTATCTGGTTATTTTGATGCGACATAATCAACTTTAAGTGTCTGCACTCAAAACATTTTCAAACTGAATTACTAATGTTAATAATGGGTCCTGATGATATTTAATCAGCTGCATATTTATCAATAGGAGACTTATTAAAGTGCATGGCATTGAATGTTTCGGTACCTTCTGATATCACATCATCTGGTGATTTAGATGTCAACTGTTCAAAGCTTATCGCAGTAGTTTTTTTTGATTGACGTTATTTAATCCATACCGAAACATACCTTGAAAGCGCTCTCCAACTATATTGGAGAAGTGTAGTTACCGTTACAACAAAAACAACAACAGCAACAATATACTTACACAGAATTGATATTAGTTTAGTCTATTGGAGTCGAGCATTAAACCTGCAAAAACATCTTTCAACACACCATCAAGTGATATTTCCGTGACAATACAAATTTTACTATGCATTAGCAGAAATCAGTCTAGAAACTTGCACACATAAATATATCTTGTGTTTTCAGCCAAAAAAAAGGTACAAAAAAGCACAAGAAATCATAATTTATTTTTCATCATAACTCTTGCAATGACATCTGTCAGTTTCACTAACTAAATTAGGCATTTTGTATGCCCACAGCAATGCTTACTTAAATGAGAACACCCACACACCACACAAGCGGACGCACATTTCTTATGGCCCCTGAATCGAGTGAATGAAGACAACAAACAGAGACATTTCCAAGAAGGTAGCAGCGAAGTGTGACATAATAGCGTGATGATTGAAGTAGAATAAAAAAAAGAAAAAGAAAAAACAAAAACAAAAACTACAAGTTCAAAACGAACAGTTTGAAGAGTATGCATTTTTAAGGGGGAGCCACTCAGAAGAAGAAGAAATCTATCTAAATATGTACCACAGTAAAAGGGCTTTGTGTAGAGTCATTCAAAATTTCGAAATGTGCATGAATTAAATGCGTTCTGTAGGATATGATTTGCTTTGCCATCTAATTCGTACACTTGCGATTTCAGCAGAGCACTCACTCACTCACCTACTCACAGACACTTCCATACACTTTGTCATCATATTTCGTACATGAAAATAAAACAACATACCAACAGCATTGGCGACGACAGCAATGACATGAGCTAATTAGTGCGAAATAATTATGCGAATTTGATGACTGCAAAATTGCGTTTGGTTTGCCTTCGAATTGCGCCGAAAGCAAAATATTTGCTGCAACGCTTTCATTTGAGTTGTAAATGGGGGAAACATTATGAAAGTTTCATTAACCAGCTTATACATGAATGTGAATGCAAAAACTCTATAATGATGCGCATATACATACATATGTACAAGGGTGGAAAAAAATTATGAATTGCTTGTCTAAGTTTTCGTATTAATTAAGCGTTTAATTTCAGCAAATTTGGAACATATGGATTTTTGCAACGTTTTATGCAACCCTAATGTGTGTGCTATCTTGCATAAAAAGTCATAATTCATTTTTTCATAAATTATATAATAAATGAGGCATTTACTCGAAATCTCTTCTGAAAATACTAACATTCATATCATAACAGACCTGTTAAATAATGATTACTAATCATAATGATTACCAGTATGATTCATTATTTTCTTGAGAATCCGTCTAATGATTGATTTCCATTACTTCAAATTTTTATTGATTATTTTCCAACTAATTAAAAAACTAATCAAAAAAATCCTGATTTTTTACGATTATTAAAAAATCAAAAAAAAAATAATAATGAAAATCAAAAATAACACTGGTCAACAGTGATTTTGGTGCAGCTAAAAGTAAAACTGATTTCAAGTATATTCGGTACCCTGATAAAAACTGTATACTTACTTTTTTAATGATACGTACAGTTTTCTAGATAGGGTCAAGAACCCCTTTTTAAGAGGTTAAGGCACGTATAGCCCCATAACTTTGTTTCTGTTTATTCTATCAACACAGTTTTGATGTCGTTGAAACGAGTACATTATTATAATCATTCATGTTCATTATTTTTTTTTTTTGATTATTTATAATTTTTTTCAGTATTGTTGTAAAAGCACATAAATATACACATCAACAATACTGAAAATAATTAAAAAAAAAAAATTATAAAAAAATTAATATAAATAAAAAAAAAATTTTTTTTTTAATCTTTTCGAATCGTAATAAATTAATAATTGCCTTTTCTTGAAAAACAATTAAAATAATCATCACCGATTTAAAAGTAAGTAGTCTAAATAATTGATTATATATATATAGTAATATTTACTCAGCTTCAGTAATATGATGATGAGCAGAGCATATTAAATGACACAATCTCAGTTTTTCCTAAATGCTGTGGTTTGATAGGACTTCATTGTCAGGCTTGCCTCTTAAAATATTACTAGGTCGATAGCTAATAGTGGCGATGAATGTATCAACCTTGCCATTTAGATGTTGACTATTTATGCAAAAGCTCCAGCGTCTTCGCTCCTATGCGTCTTACTATACTTTACAGCTTACTAAGTGGCCTTACTTCCCCAGTTACAATGTGACCAGGTTAGCCTTTTCGAGGCTAGACTTTGCCTTTTTTTTGTCCTTTAGCCCATAATTTGGGTTTTAGCTTCGTGGCTTTTTTCTATCCTTTTTTTACTCCAAATCTTTCTGATCCCAACACCATATTTTTCATGAAGGTAGTATTATTGAGGAAATACAGAAAAATTATCAACTATTCTTAATGGAGTTGATAACCCAATGGCGACATCGCCTATTTGATAATATGAACTCTTTACAAAAGGTACATTTTTTTTTTCGGTTGATAATACTTTAAAAGTTACAAAGCCTGCTGTATTTTCTCACTTTCAAAAACAAAAGTCTAGTTATTATCCAAGTCAAGTAGCATTGAATGAGCTGCAGTGGCGAAAGCTAATAACCGTACAGTGGACAAGTGTGACCTCTACCATTGAATTTTGGGCGCAAGTCCGAGAACATAAAAATTGATTAAACGAACCTCATTTTTTATAACTGGTTGAATTCGTATTTAACTTTTTGTTATTACCTTTCAGAAATGCGGAGGTTGCAAGAATTTGAAGTGCCACGAACATTTTAAAAACTAAGTTAAGGAACAGATTAAAAATTAAAATGCTTAACCCGCTGCTTAATATGTATTAGATGTTCGTTAAAACGCTTATCCAAATGTTGCACTGATTTTGAAGTGACCGATGATTAAAAAAACTTTGTGCGCAGACTCAAGCCCTGCTGATTCATCAGACGAAGAAAGTATTATAAAATGAATTAGTTTGTAGTGATTTTTCTATAGTATGTATCTCTTTGAAAAAATTCCTAGTCAAAGAAAATGTGCCTAATACTCGTATGTATTGAAAAAGGAACAGTTCCTTTAGGTTATGTCTACAGCTTTATATACAAATAGTTAAAACTAAAATGAAAAGTTTGAAAAAGATTTCGTAAAAAAATGTCTGACTTTTTTTAGCTTCTTTTTTGCTTAATTTTAGCCTTTCCTAACTTTTTTTTGCCAATTTAGCCTCTTTTCTTCTATCACCTGGTCACACTGCCCAGTTATTTGCTTTGTTTATAAATTAATACCCCATCGCGTTTGCTCACTACTTTTATGGTCTGTAGTTGATATGTGCGTTGAGCAGAACTGTTAACACTTTTCAATTTAATACTTAAATTAAAACAAATCCTTGAAATCTCCTGCACACTCAACCTTCTTCTGATGTTCATACCACACAAGTATCAAAAAATAATCTTACTAAAGTAAAGTGTAAACAAAGAAGGTGCCGCAGGTGTTGCTCATTAGTCACTTATCCACATCGTTTGTCATCCACCTGCTTCCAAAACCTACACACTCACAAACGTAGTAGGTACTCAGTTACGATGGCATATTCGCAGTTGTGCTTTTATTACTTGTCATAGATCTGGAACGCTACATTACACCATAAAGTTGACAGATTTTAAAAAGCTTATCGGCCATTTTCCATGAAGCGTCACGTTCGCAACTACTTTTCAACACAACACACACAAATGTACACTAGGGTGGGTTGAAAAATTTTGCCTTTATATTATTATTTGGTACCTAATTTTTTATGTGGCGCACTTAATCCTTAAATAAAAAAAAATTGTCCCAATGGCAGTAATGACTTGCATTTCGTTTATTACTCAAATCACAAAAATAATACGAAAAAAAATTTTTTTAATTATTTACTTTCCATTGGCTTTCTACAGAACAATTTGTAGATTCTAAAACCTCTTGAAAAAAAATATTTTTCCATTGGAGCTACCAATTTCATCAATTATTTATTTAAAAATTTGATTGAGTCACATTTAATATCTTTTATTTATTTTTTATAAAGTACAGGCTGAGCAAAAAAAAAATGTCCACCCACCCTAATATAGACAAAAAAGTTACAGTTAGACTCCTGTGTATGTCGTCACATGACGGTAATATGCCTGCAAGCTGTGAGAGTGCAAGTAACTAAATATATGAGTAAATTGTGTAACACAAACGTTGCTCCTGAGGTAAAGTAATTTCTTCTAGTAGCTCATTCCCTCTGGGCCAAAACTTTTTATGCTTTTGTTTATTTTTTCTTTTGCTTCAACATGCACAGGCTCTTAATAAAAGTGAAGAATTTTTTTGCGTTGAAAAACAATGTCAAAATCATTTTTGTTCAAACAGCGCTTTACTTTTTTTTCTCTCACACTTCATTCGACACTCAAGAAATGTTGTTTGCCTGTGTTGAAAATGCGAATTTTCGAAATATGAATTTTTACAACCGACCGCGCCGAAATGCCCCATGTATCTTATATTCATCTGCCGTAAGTTTTATTTTCCTTCCTATGTATGTATGTAAATAAGTGTGTAAGAATATGGAAATAAAATGAAATAAAATAAAATAAAATAAAATAAAATAAAATAAAATAAAATAAAATAAAATTAAATTAAATTTAAAAAAATAAAATAAAATAAAATAAGATAAAATGAAATAAAATAAAATAAAATAAAATAAAAATATAATAAAATGAAATAAAATAAGATAAAATGAAATAAAATAAAACAAAATAAAATAAAGTAAAATAAAATTAAATAAGAAAAAAAAATAAAATAAAATAAAATAAAAACAAATAAACCAATATAAAATATAAAAAAAATAAAACAAAATAAACCAAAATCAAATAAAATAAAATAAAATAGAATAAAATAAAATAAAATAAACAAAAGGAAATAAAATAAAATAAAATTAAAAATTTAAAAATAAAATTAAGATAAAATAGAATAAAGTAAAATAAAATAAATTAAATAAGAAATAAAAACAAAATAAATTAAAATAAAATAAAACCAAAAAAAGAAATAATAATCTGCTACAACTACAATAAGCGCAAAATTCTTACTCAGCTTCGTTACTTGTATGAACTTAGCACAGAAAGCTTTTTATACATATGCTTAATTTCAAACACCTTTCCAACTTACTTAAATGGAATAAAAATGTAAAAAGGCAGTAGGTTTTTTGTGCTTCTACCTCGACATACTCACTGCCTGTTCGACGCTCTTGTTAAAAACAACAATGAGATTTACACACCAACACTTTTTGCGCTGTTGTTATGCATTACTTGCTCTATGACTCTATGCATATCCACTTATAAACTTATTTTATATTTTTCTGCTTTTGCACTTTAGATATTTCTCAGGTAGTTTGTCAAGTGTTGGCACTCTTTCATACTCAACAATTGTTCTGGTTTAAGTTTGCCATTGTTGTTTGTTGCATTTTATTTTTGTTGTTATTTTATTGTTTCTGTCGAATTCTTTTGTAGTGTCACCGGTAGTCGTGACATGGCAATGACATCAAATTAAATGTCCCGAACCTCCCTCCTGCATATGTATCGGATAATATTAACGCAACAACATTTATGAACAAACAACAAAGCTGCACTGGTTCATTTCGATTGTGGAAAAGTTTAAAGAGAGACTGCATCTCAAGTTGAAATCTAGTTAACTTTTGGAATTTATGCTTAAGTATTTACGTATCAACAACAAATTTAACTAAAAACGAATATTATGCGAGATTTTGTTGAGATAAAATAAAAAGTTATATGAGAGAGGGCGATGGAGTTCGAGTACGTGGGGAACAGAATTTTCTTTACCCAGTTGGTTCAAGCTGTATGTATCAAATACCGAATTCAAAAGTTATCTAACAAAATTTCAATTCAAAGCTCTAACGACAAATACCCCTATCTAGAGAGTCACTGAGAAACACTAAATTATCCGGCGAACTCGGTGGTGTGGAGATCAAGTGGTAGCCTGCTACATCAATGGTCCACAGGAGCATCAAAATGTTTTTTTTTTTAACTGAAGCACCTATCGACAGTTATCGCCAACCCTGTGAATGTGTTTTCTCAGCAAAAATTCAAACAAACAACTAGAAACGAAGCTCGGCCTAGATATCCTCGGAGGTCGTTTACAAAATGTTTAAAAGTAAGCGTTATGTTATCAAAACGGTACGCCGATTGGGTTAATCTATAAAGAATGCAAAGTAAGCCTTTTATACATTTTTTTCTAAAGCTTTATTTGAACCAGACCTGTTAAATTATGATTACTAATCGAAATAATTACTGGTTTGATTAATTATTATTTCTTGAAAATCTATTTAATGACTGATTACCATTACTTTCAATTTTTATAGATCGCTTTTCAATTAATTTAAAAAAATTATCAAAAAGCAATCATGGTTATTTTTTCAATTATTACAAAAATCAAAAATAATCAGAAAAAATTGTTTTGATTACTTTAGATTATTTTCGATTCTTTTTTTGATTACTTTTGATTTTTGCTGTATTTTTGTAGAAGCACATAAATATACACATCAACAATACCGGGATGATCAAAAAGTAATCAAAAATAATCAAAAAAAATTGTTATAAATTTAAAAAAAAATCAAAAATAATCAAAAATAAACAAAGGTAATCAAAACAACTTTGCTTATAATTTTTGATCTTTTTAATAATCGTAAAAAATCATGATTATATTTGGATTTTTTCTAATCGTAATCAATGAATAATTGCCTTTTCTTGAACAACAATTAAAATAATCATTACCAATTACGAAAAGACTTCTAATTAATTGATTATTAATCAAATTTAGCAAGTATGATTTAAACAATATTTTTTAATACATTCACTAAAATAAATTCTCTTTGATAAAAAAAATTTTCGAAAAATTAAAAACTTTAAATAGTTAATGTAGAATAAAATGTTAATACAAATAAAAAAAAGCAACCGCGCCGAGCACACTCGGAGTGTCAAACGTCGGTGCATAAAAAAATCGATCATTAACATTGATAAAGCCGACAAATGTAGTAAAAAAAATTTGAGTAAGAGTAAAGCTGACAAAAAGCCATTGTTCTGATAGGGTAATGATCAAACAGCTTGCCACATTTCTCTGATACAACAGTCTAGTAGCGGCTTGGTTTACATTTTCCTTTTCTATTCAAAATTAAGTTTTTAATAATTTTTTTTATTAATTATGAAAAACTAAGAACAATAATATTTTTATTACAAAATTGTATTTAGCATATAAAATATTATATATATTATTAATAAATTATTATTATATAAATTATTGAGCTCATTTATAGTCACGAATACTTTAAACCAATCAGTTTTTTTTAATATTATTTATCGCACCTTTTTTTCTAAATTTTCATTTTTTCAATCAAGATCGTTCTACTAAATAGCTTGTGCATGTAAAATAACAACTGCGCAGGCTTCTGCTCACTGAAAGGGCTACTTGTACTAAATAGACTCATATGCGTTAGTAATAACCACTTTTTGTGTTATTGCTCTCCAAAAGATTTGCTACTACAAACTGACTTGTGATGGGTTGGTTATAAACACTTAACAGATTATTGCTCATCCAAAGGTTTGCTTTTGCTATCTAGGTTGTATGCATTTATAACCTGTTCAAATGTTAATGCTCACCGAAAGAGCTATAAGCCGTAGTCATAGTCAAATTAAAATAGACTTTTATCTACTTAAACATGATTCTATAGTAAATATCATTTCATACAAGGTGACGCAAAAGTAAGCTTCCGATGTTCAGCATATCAGTTGTGGCACGTGCAGTGTGTGCTGTTGCACCGTCTTGTTGGAACCACATGTTTTCCAATCCCAATTCATCAAGTTGCGGCAAAAAGAACTCGTTGATCATTGCTCTGTAGCGCTCACCATTCACAGTAACCGTTTGGCCCCGACCGATTATTGGTCAAATAAATAGTCAGCAATATTCCGCGTTCTGGAGCAGTGTAGCGTAACATTGTTTATTAACGTGTATTTCGCATGTGTTTACTATACAAATGTCAAAACAGAACTGACTTTAGGGGCCAATCGCAAAATTTATAGCATTTTCTGATAGGAGGATTACTTTTGCGCCACCTTGTATTTGTCATAGTCAACATAAAATACATTTTATGTCTAAGAAGAAGTTTTATTTTTAAAATGACGAAAACGTCATTTTAACATTTCAAAAATACAGTATGTGTCTATAGTTGTGTTTGTGACATAGCTTATTCCAAGACATATACCATATGAATAAAATAGTTGACACAGGGTGACCTTGCAAAACATACAAAATTTCTTCATACCACCAACCAATTAAATATTTATTTCATAAGAGGACCCTGTTACATTTGATTTTAGCTAAAACTTTTGTTTAAGATGATTAACCAACATTTTAAATGTCTTTTTGAGTTAAGTAAAGATTTTAATTAAAAGGGGTGTTAAGCAACGACTATGATTACCGGCCATGAAATCTAACTATATTGTTTACTTGACAACTACTTTAAAGGTGAATGCTAACCAAAACAGACGCTACTGCTTACTAGTTTGTATATATTTATAACTACTTTGAGAGTTAGTGATCACCGAAAGGGTGCTATTGCAAACGAAAGCTGTAAAAAGTAAGTACCAGTACCTCAGATCTTCGAAAATACATATGAGTGCAAGTACTGAAATTCGAAGACCAAATGTGTAATATATTGATCAATGAAAATATTAAAAAAAAAAAACTCTAATTTTTATAAAAGCGTCACGAAAGTTCGCCAATTGCCATCATTGTATAACAAATCAGATTTTCGTTCTCCACTTTTACTTCAAATCTTAAAATGAAATGAATACCAACAACGCTTATAAATTGCTTATTATATCAAGCATACTTTAAATTACTTCCAAAAATATTTACGCAAATATTTGTTGGGTTTTCATGCCGTTAAAAATATTAGAAAATTAAAACCAAAAATTTTTCTTGCACTAAAAACGCTCTCAATCACAATTTTTGTTGTTTTACGCATTCGCTGCACTTCAGTGAACAATTCAATATTTACTAACAACAACTATGTTTCACACACACAAACGCGCATAATTTTTGCACAACCATTTGCGTTTATCAAACTATTTGCTTTTATCATAATTTTAGGTTATTGTTGTTGCGTTGCTGCGTCATTGCGTTTATGTGTGTTATGTTATATTATGTTAGACGCGCGGAGTTCTTGTTAAGTCACGTCTCGGTTATCAGCAGCATCCGGTGTGCGCGCGACAAGCAATATTTGCCACCAACAACAACAACAACTAAACGTGTAGCAGAAACATCAAATAAAGTCACAACGCACAACATATTTTAGAGCGTGTTGCAGCGATAGCAACAAAAACAATTTTTTATGTGTAGTGAAAAACTCAAAAAAATACAACAACAACAAGAGTTGGTGCGACAAAATTGATAAGCGCTTCAGCTGTAAATGTCTGCTGGCAGCTGTGATGGCCACGGTGACAGTTGCAAGTTTAGTGACAGCAACAACAAAAACAACAATAACAAATAAAAGAAGAACAACATTTGTTAGTTAATAAAATTTTTGCGTGGAAAGTGAAAGACAAACCAAATAACAGCAACAAAAACAAAATCTAAACAACACCAATTTGGCGCACAAGCACTTTACGTATTGGAGCTGTGCAAAAACCTGCAAATCAACCATGAAAAAAAATAGTGTTGGCGTAAAGAAAACTTTAAAAATAAAAAAAAATTTTTTGAAAAAGCTTTGGAAATACGAAAACTTAAATCGATTTGCAAGTTGGGCAAAATATTTTGCATTCACGCGTTTTTAGCGCAATTTTTACTGCTGGCAAATTATGAATGCTGTCAAAGTTTCGAATTTCATACAGTTTGACATTTTGGCTCAGTGAAATGGCGTGATTTGTGGAAATATCATTTTTGCTAAATGCTGTTGCAGAAAAATAGAGAGAATGTGCTTCAAACTGCTATTTTAAAGCTAGAGAAAAAGCAGTCCGATTAGAGACACGACTGGACTGAGGTTGACTGATCACCTATTAGAATTGCTCATAAAAGGAAAGCTTTGAATATCACAAAGCCTACTGGAATTGTTACCTTGACTTTTGCTGCCCTCACTGAAATAAGTTCTTCTATATTTATGTAATATCTTATATATACAGACCTTAATCTGTTCCAATTACACTATATGTGTAAAAATATACATATTTAGAGCCAACTTTTATTACCACTACTGTGTAAAGTGGTCATACAATATTCTTGTTGTGTAAAGTGGGCTCTAAACTTTAAGTTGAACATCTAGCAATACGTGGGTAAAAATTGCATTCAATTCCAAGCCGCAGTTCTCGAGTGAAGCGCGAACCAACATACATACAAACAGACAAAAATTTTAAAAACTGTTTTTTTTTCTTTTCTATTACTGAAACAAATTACGCATTACCTGTTTTTGTTTAAAGCCTATAAAGTATAAAGAGCGACCTTTCACAATTCCAGTAATAAGTGAGAGAACATCGCAAGAACCCAGAGGACTAAGGGGTTTAGAATATACCAGCCGTGAGGCATGCGTGCTGTGATATATGACTCGAAGGTTCAAAACGTCAAGGGATTGTTAGTGGATTATGCTTTCAATTTAAATATTATTGGTTTCAAAGTACATCCCATAAAACATATATTTTTGGTCTGTAATATCGGATCTCCATTATGAGCTCAGCCCTCGTTTTCGGCAAACTCTTATATTCGATGCTAAAGTCCATGAAACCAGAAGAAAGCAAATCAGGAACCTACTACTTTCATCAGTTCTTTCTCAACTCTGATTGATAAAGTCATGGTACGTACCTTAAATTTTTCAATTTTAAAAATCTATTTTTCATTTTTAAATATTTTATACAAGCGCAGATTCAATTTTCGCCCCAACCCAACTTGTGTGGATATTCAGCCACATTAAGAACGAATAAGTGTCACGCAGAAAACATGAATTTGCAACAAGTGAAATTCTCATTTCCGCTTTCTAGATAATTAAGTAAGCATTAAGATCCACGACGAAAGCAGTTGCAGCAACTACTCCGCGCTCGTACCTACTACCTGCCAGTCTACGCAACACCAACCGCATTCACATCTTCACTATGTGAAGTGGGGGGTAACGCAACGCACAAGCTTCAAACTACAAATTCACACATGCACACATACGAGGTGTGTTCTAAAAGTATCGCGAATTTTGTGTTTTTCAAAAATTATTTATTTATTCATGAATATCTATTTTGTCCCCTTCAAAGTAATCCCCATGAGATATTATACACTTGTGCCAACGGTTTTTCCAATCTTCGAAGCACTTCAAAAAATCATTTTTTTGTATCTTGTTCAGCTCCTCCTTCGATGGCGTCTTTATCTCGTCAAGAGAAGCGTAACGTCGTCCTTTCATGGGCCTCTTCAGTTTAGGGAACAAGAAAAAGTCACAGGGGGCCAGATCTGGGGAATACGGTGGCTGCGGCATCATTAGTGTGTTGTTTTTGGCCAAAAAGTCGCGCACAAGCAACGATGCGTGAGCAGGGGCGTTATCGTGGTGCAAAAGCCAATTTGTGTTCTTCCACAAATCCGGGCGTTTCTGGCGGATTGCTTCGCGCAAATTGCGCATAACTTGCAGGTAATATTCCTTATTGACCGTTCTTCCCTGTGGCAAGAACTCATGATGCACCACGCCCCTGCAATCGAAGAAAACTGTCAGCAAAACTTTCACATTCGACCGAACTTGGCGCGCTTTTTTCGGTCTTGGTTCGTGCGGCAGCTTCCATTGAGATGATTGAGCTTTGGTTTCCACGTCATAACCATAAACCCACGATTCGTCACCAGTCATGACCCTCTGGAGCAAATTTGGGTCGTCGCGGACAGAGTTTAACATCTAATTAGCAATGTTCATGCGATGCTGTTTTTGGTCACAACAATTGAGCAATTTTGGTACGAATTTCGCGTAAAAATCGAAGACGATCCAAACACGTGCAAGCAAAGCAGCTGTCAACAATTAAATGAACATTCAAAATGGCCGAGCTTGTCGGCATAAGTGAGAGACATGAGTACCAACATAACGCCACAAAAAATTCGAAATTCGAATATACGTAACCAGCGAAAATTCAAAATTCGCGACTCTTCGTGAACACACCTCGTAGTCAAGCAAAAGCATGCATAGTCAAGCACAAACACGCATTTTAGAGCACAATTTCGAGTTCGACGTTGAAATGAAAAGGAATTCAAGTGAAAATATATAAAATGGAGTTTGTGGGACTGCAACAACTATGCTGCTGCTTCTATTTATGCAGGTAAACTAAATACGAGTCGCTGGCGAAAATTGTTATGCAACGAAAACATATATACATACATAGGTATTAATTTAAATAAACAAACATGAATAATACTAAATGAGGAGACTAAACTCAGCAACGGAAGAGGAAACGTTGGCGCTTCGAGCCTTGCCTGAGCTAGAGTTGTCGGTTTAGGTAAAGGTGGAATTGACATATATTTTAAATATTCTAGTTCGAGAAAACAAAACAACAACGCAAAATTTTACAAGTAAGAAAACTAAAAAGCAACAACACCGTTGAAAAAGGAACAGACAAGAATAATATACATATAAGGTCACTGACAGTTATAAAGGGATGAACAGCTTTTTTAAAAATATTTTTCGGTTGGATTTTTTATTTTAGTTTTTGATTTTCAGAAAGTGGAAACTAATTTCATACTTGGTATACAATTAAACAAATTTTTTTAAAATTAAAAATATGGCGCATTGCAGGTACTTCAATAAAGTTTTAGATAAAAAAATTAATAAAGTTTCGAAACTTTTTAAATAATCTTTTTTTTTTTATTTAATGCATAAGAAAAGCTATGGCGGTTGTCTCTAAAATTTTCCTATTCTATTCTATTAAAAACTTTTATTAATTAATTAAAATAATTATTAAAAAAATAAAAACAATAATAATTTTCGTGTATAGTCATGGTACTTTTCTAAATAATGCTTATAATCAATCACCCCCTGCCCCCACCCCGCCTATCCTTTTTTTGCAAATTAAATAGAAATTTTCTTAAAATATTTTTATTTTTTTTTTATTTGGGAGAAATCATGATGCTTTATTGGGGTATCAGAAGCCAAAGCAACAGTTATTAAAATTTTTATTTGTTTGTCGGTATGTTTCTATACGCATCACTACCAATGTGAAGGGTATAATAGAAAGCTCTCTTCACCCATAGATTGCTCGATGTCTAACTGAAAGTTTTGGATAACCTTTAACACTGTTAAGTAATTTATTACAGTTGTGGCAATAAAAATAGATTCAAAATATTTTTTACATATTAAATTGCAAGAGAAGTTATTCTCTATAAAGTAGATTTATTTAAAAATGCGAATGGGGGAAATATGCATGTAAAAGCAACGCAGCCCAAACCAAAAATAAATGAGAACTTTGCCCATATATTTACATATATGCTTGTACGTGCTTCATTTAACAACTACTGTGTGAAATTTAATTTTTTTTCGCAAATGTTTTTCAATGGTCTATGTTGAAATAAAGGAAATTTATTTTTTTTCTTGAGCAAAATTTTTTCAAAATTCTTGTTTTAAATTTTTTTTTTCACTCACAAAAGTTTAAAAAAATATTTTTCAGAAATTGAAAAAAAATAATATTTTTAAAAATTTTAAATTTAACTTTTTAAAATATTTTAAGCAAGTGAATTACAAAATTTTACTAAAATAATGTGATTGTTGTTTATTGTATAGAAAGTTATTTTCTTTTTTAATTTGTCATAGAGTTTCAAAATATTTCTTCTTGTTTTGTTCATATAACTCTCTGACTGACCATTAGTTGAACTAGAATATAAATAAAAAAACCAAAAAAGTTAAATATTGCACATCTTATGATTTTATTTGAATTTTTTTTAATTTGTTCATATACTTTGAATTTTAAAAATTTTCGTGTTTTAACTAACAAAAACAATTGATAATAAAAAAAACACATAAACATTTTGCCTACTTTCATTGTGAAGAACTGTATAAATGTACGCCTGAGAGCAGAGTAAATAGTGCGGCAAAGATGGAGAGAAGCGCGCTCCCACTGCGGTTAGTCGCATAAACATGCCATAGGCAATACTGGAAAACCACAGGCGCTGAGGGAAAAACAGATTTCGTATATTACGTCCCCACCAAACCAGTGGAAATAAAACAGAAATAAATATTAAAATTAAAAAAAAAAAAACTTAAATAAAATGCATGCAAAAGCTGAGTTGCGCGCGCCAAATTTTGCTGACGGCTGTGGTTTCGAAGCGCTGTAGCTGTGGCAGGCAGCGACAACAAACCCAACTCAAGCAAGCACTCCCCACAGCCCAGTTAATTAAAATGCCAGCAAGGAGGTCAAAATTAAAATGCGCACAAACTGGTAGGCAAACCCAATTTAAAAGAGGCAAAACTACTAAAAAAAAACGCTAAAAAAATGCAAAACACAAATTTGGCGGAATATTTAAATGCTTGAATTATGCGCGAAATAGTTTTGTGGAAATGTCACACATATTTCAGAAATGGTCAATGCTACACGCCATTCTCTTGTTGATTGTTATACTTGTTTTCTTTTCATGCATTTAATTTTTAATTTTGCTCTTTCTGCTGAGTATTATTGTTTTAGTTTGTCACACTCCTGGGCATTAAGCGCACAAACGCCTTAAAATATGCTATAACTCGCACATTAAGTTAAGAATTTTTAAAAGTTAATTAAGTAAGCAATTTCGACAAGAAAATATAATTTTAGAAAAACAATCAAACAACTGTATTAAAAAACTTTTTGGCTTTTTTCCACGTACTCCCACCACATCACGCAAAAATGAAGCTGCCTTGGTTCCGCTCTTACAAAGTTTTTATTTTAAAATTTGTTTTTGGTTCTTTGAATTTTTTTTTGTGTGACCTTTTTCTGTTTTCTATTTATTTCTGCCTTGATTTTGTTTTTGGTTTTCATCAACTTTTTATTAATTTTTTTTTCTTTGCCACGCTATTTACCATTTCTGTCCGCTGGGCATGGCTATGGCGGCTGCTGTGTTGTTTGCTACTTCTACTGCTGATTGCCATCGTTTTCGCCTTTTCCCCGTTTAGGGGGGGGGGCGCCAAACGCTGTTGCTGCTTATGCAAACTTTTAATTAACCCATAAGGTAGTAAAGTGGCCCAAAAGCAACTAAGAGTGCCGGAAATTTTTTTATGTTTATTGCTTAACGCATGAAACTTATCGATTCTGCTTTAAGTTAAGCGCACAGTTATCTCGATGAGCCTGCCTCGCTCGTAGGTATTGAAGTTGGGTAAATTTAAAAAACTTAGGAATATGGAAATTAATAATATGGAAAGAGTGGAAAAATTAGGAGTTATTTGATGCTGGTAAAGAATTGTCGAAAGCTTTATACTTAGAAGAGCTTTCAGATTTTTTATTTATTGAAAAGCTAGTTTATAATCTAAAATTATAATATAGCTATAAAGCCATAGCAACGAGAGCCTTAGGTTAAGCTTTTAGATTATTTACCTTGCTAACTTCACAGAATGAACTTTCCTACACAATTTCTCATAATTTTTGTTTAAACTTAATTAACCAACTGAGAGTATTTTATAAAAAAAAAAAGCATGGCATGGCCACATATCATTCTAAGAAAGCACACTACCAGATCACCATGGAGCTTTTAGTTAGTTCGATTAGTCATCTTCGAAAGTTTTTAAAAATATATTTTAGTATTGTTTAGAGCTTTTCTCTATCAAGTAAAAAGGTGACATCCAAAAGCTTTTTATGGATCAGCGGATTTAGTTGTACTGTAATACAGCTCTTAAATGATTTACTCAAAAATCAGCCACTTAGCATAAAGGCTAAGACAAAGGCTTCCGGATATTATTTTTATATTTGAAAAAAGTTCGAAGCTTTCGCATCTTTGTTGACCATACAACTGAATTATTTACAATAACAGACAATTGTAAGCTTTTATAAAAATGCTTTTAGTAAGGATTAGAGCTTTTATTTACTAAGCCAAAAGTTGATATATTTTTATAATTTTACTACAGTTTTCTTCCCAATCCTTAAGCAGAATCAAAAAACCGTATTGAAGCTTACAATTGTTAAAGAAGTTTGAAATAAAGCGAGCTTTTAACACGCATCACGTTTAAAGCTCTTTTCAAATTCAAATTACAAATGCGCTTTTTTAACTGGGTTTAAGTTTAGTTTCCTTTTTTCTTGTTTCCTTTTCTCTGAGTTTTTGTATTGTTTGTCTGTGCTTTTATTTAAAACTTAAAAAAAAAACTTTATAATAATTTTTGATTTGAAATTCAAAGTCCACTCGCTCTTATTGAGCATGTTTTAAGTTTTTAACTTCAGAATGTAATTGTGTTTTATTAGCTTTGAGCTTTCGAAAGCGTCGTTTTACGAAAAGGAGCTCGAAAGACCTACTTAATATCTTTTTCCAAAAGCTTTTTTATGTTAGATATTTTATTTTTTTTTTTAAGGGCTTAGTGCTGTATTTTATTTTATTAGATTTGGTGTTATTTTATTTTATTTTGTTTTATTATATTATATTTTATTTCAATTTATTTGATTTTAAGTATTCATAAAACGAGCTCAAGGCCAAGAATAATAATTTTTCACTTTTTGAATTTTTATGAAAACTGTTATTGTTTTTATTTTCTAATAATCATTTTTAATAAATTATTATTATTACTCTATTATTAATACTCTATTCAATTAAAAAAAGCTTTTAATAATTAATTAAAAATGATTATTAAAAAATAAAAACAACAATAATTTTCATAAAAATTCAAAAAGTGAAAAATTATTATTCTTGGCCTTGAGCTCGTTTCATGAATACTTATAATAAAATAAATTAAAATAAATTAATTACTAAAAGTTTTTTTACTTGAATAGAGTATTAAAAAACTTTTAATAATTAGTTAAAAATTATTATTAAAAAATAAAAACAATAATAATTTTCATAAAAATTCAAAAAGTGAAAAATTATTATTCTTGGCCTTGAGTTCGCTTCATGAATACTTGAAAATGTACAGGCCGTAAATCAACAAAAACTGCTGGTATAAAAAAGCAATTATTTCATTTTATTGTATTTCATTTTTTACTTTTTTTATATTTTTTTTTTTTTATTTTATTTAATTTCTTATTTTTTTGATTTTATTTTTTTATATTTAGTTACATTTTTTTTATCTTTTTTTTTTTGTTCTTATTATTTTATTATATTATATTATTTTATATTTTATTTTATTTCATCTTATTTTATTTTATTTTGTTTAATTTTATCACAGACTGACATAAGAGTGACTACAAAACAAATTTACTCCAAGCGCTACTTTACAATTCAAACTTTTTCCATTTGGTGCAAGCTTTTTTGATTTTGTTTAAAAGTTATTACTGTCTGGAGTATTTCCACAAAGAATAAACGCTTTTCTTTTATTTATGTTACTATTCTTAGCGACTCGTTGACGCTGTTCCAGTTCTTATGCCCTCAAATCTTATTTAATTTTTTTATTTATTTTTTTCTACTTCTTTGTGGCAATTAAATTTATTTAATGCATTTTATTATTAGCTGTTGCATAGTTTTTTTTTTCATTCCTTTTGTGTCTTGTAGAATGTCTTTTATAGTTTCTTTTTACAAATGTACCAAAATAGTTTCAAAAACTCTTCAACGCGCTCGAACAACTCTCAAAGCTATGAAAGTTCTAATTTTGTTATTTTAGTAGTATTCGCTAGTTTTTCATTTTCTTCTTTTTATTTCTGTTCTTATTTTTGGTATTTTTTTTTTCTTGTTGTATACATTTTTCCTCTTGCATCCCACTGCATCTCTAAATTTACGCTCCAATTGTTGGCTGCTGCTGTTGTTGTTTCTGAATGGATATAAATTATTTTTGTTTACACAACGCCTGTTCGCAAGCACTCCTCAAGCGTTACAGCTCGCTACAGCTCATTTCATCACCTCTACACATTTACACTAACAACAAAATTGTCACTGATTCCCTTGCAGAGAGGTGGTAGCGCTGTGGGCATTTGTAAGGCCATAGATTTGTATGTGTGCATATGTTTGTAGTTTCTGTCACACACAAAAAATATAGCGGCAGTTGTCGCCACAAGCAGCATGGGCAGGGTCCATCACAATCGTCCACTTTCACCTCGAAGCTTTGCAAAAAAATGCTTCACTCGTTGCTTTAAGCTATGAAGTTGGCAGAGCTCAAGTTAGTTTGCTTGTACGGGTGCACGTGTATTTTTATATTGCAAAAGTGGAACGTGACACGCACATCTGACAACTGAAGCTACATCTTTACTTATAGACTTTAAGCTCCACTTCATAATGTAATTTTAAATATTGAATATGTACTCAATTTTCTGGAGTGCATTGCAGAGCAATGGGGAGTGTAAAACCCTATATTGAGGCAATAAAAGTAATGGATTTGGCAAAAAAAAAGATATCACAATGTGGGAAATTCTTCATTTTGTGTGGAAAATCTGTGGATAGGTAAGCCTGTGTTGGATCGTTATTTGCTTCCTTGTTCGGGGTTAGGGGTAGTGCATCAAGAAAAACGTAGCCAGTGGGTATTGTAATATGTTTAATTTGAAGTTCTTAACTAAGCGCTGACATACCAAATATTTGCTTGGCATCCCAAATGTTCTCCCGTAATGTAATATGTCCCCTCATGGGTCAAATAATTTCTTAACTGCTCAACTAAGCAGTTTTTTCTAACAGCAACCCTAACTGTATTGAGACCGTTTGTTTCCTAGGAACTACATTGGAAAAGATTGGATTTAATTAGAGCAACAGCAAAAGTCCTAAGTATCTGGAAGACCTCTTCACTATCTCTGTCATGCAAAAATCTTCCTATCTAGAGGCGCATGTAGAGATTCTAGGAATATTTCTTAAAATCAGATTTCAAAACAAAAAATATACTTCAGCGTACCTTTCTGAAAAAAACCGAAGCCAACCCGTGAAATTTGTGATCGACGGCGGATGTAAAGCTTCAAATTCTTAGATGTGGGCACGACTCGGAGAATCAACTTATGCTAACGAAGATACGCGCATGCCCCTTTGCTATGAAGAAAGTGGTCTCATCAACGGAAGGAAATTTATACATCGAGAAGCTGCATCTCTGAGGACAATGTGCGAGCTACCAATGAAAACGAGCAGTGGGAGATTCCCACTCACTAGGGCTCTAGCGTAAGGGAAATTGGTACGATGTCGGGTGTCGCTCCGCCATTGAAAATAAAGTTGATACCTACAGTGCGGGCACAACTCACGGTATAAGGAAGCGATGGACTCTTTTTTATAAACAACAAGCGTAAAGCCTAAAGGCGTTATCGTGAGCAGCTTGAGATGCTGGATGACAAGGACAATAGGGAAAAACTCCACCAGCAGCTGGCAGCTGGTCTTTAAACCACGGGAAGTAATTATTTGAGCCGTATACCCGGTTAACTGATTATTTGTCAAATGGCGAGGCCGTTGTTGAACACCCGATATCACAATCTCCGGCTAGGGAAGAAATTTCGGCCAACAGCATGGCTGTATAGAAATGCTTTTTTTTTTGGAATCACCAGACCCGTCGGAACAGACCTCATCTTCTAATCTTATCAGTACACTTCCTCAAACCTTCCATTTTCATTGCTCTCTCTTCTCGTTCATCCAATCAGTCTGTCGTTTTTTTTTCTTATATCACCTTTCTTTTCTTCGCCTTCTACCACCTCCTCCTCGCTCCTTCTTATTTCCTATACAATCTTCTTCTTCTCCTTCATTTTCGTCTGGCTCTGCATCTCCCATTTCCCTTTTCTCTTCCTTCACTGCTTCTTCTTCTTTGTTTTCCTACTTTACTCTATTTTCTGCCTCCCTTCCTCCCTCTTCATTTTACTTCTACTCCTTATAAGTCTCCTAGATTAAATAATCTATAAATTTTCAATATAGTTGCGGAGTTAGAGCGAATTTGTCTCGTCTGCACGATCATTTTAGTACACACATTCCTACATCTTCTTCAGTGTTTGGTTAGTGATTTTAAGAGCAGACATATCTTTCCTTGTACTTCAGTAGCAGAACTAACAGTTAATTGGGACTAGAGGATTAGAATTTTTTTCAATAACGCCCTGTTTCAGAATTTGTTTCAATAACCCCTTCTTCAGAAAAAGTTTGAAGAACGACCTCTTGGAATTAAAGTTTAATACATTTTCAGCTGGAGTGGGCCGTTTTTGAATAAAATGTTGAGCTAGGGCTTGTTGAATAAAATTTTAAGATAGCTTGTTCTTCAACCAAATTCTGTAATATGATGTTGAAATAAGACGTTCTTCAAAAATATTTTAAAATGTACTCTATTTTCTTTAATCTAAAACTTTCTAGATTTCGATTGTTATTTCCTCGGCAACAGTTTGTGCATTGCCACCTTTATTTAATTTTTAAGAAAGAAAATTCAAGACAGATAACGAAAAGCAACTTCAGCTAAGGAGACTTAATAGCAATCGTCACTAAAATATTCAGCCAGAACATACCGTTATGAATAAATAAATGAAAGTGACGCGCATGCCAAATTTCAAGCAAACAACGAAACGCAGCAGCGAAATTTATTCACGCATTTGAAAGATTGATGAGCTAGTGAAGTAAGGTATGAATATTAACAGATATGTCTATAACTTATAAATAAATGTGGTTGAGTAGCAATGAGCGTGTGTTCTTGTATAAATATGCAAGCAAAATGTAAGCAAAACTGTATGGTTGTATGTATATAAAACAAACTTAAATTAGCAATTCAAAAACAAATAGAACAAGGTGAATGACAATACGACGATGAAAACCATGCAGAATAGAAAAAAAAAATTTTCAGCCCAAAGTGTGAGCAATACTACCACCAATCACACACATCAAAACATAAATAAAAATCTACTCGATTATCAACGTCAACGTGTTAAAAGCTTGTAAACTCTTTTTATAAAAATGTTCCAATACATCGAAGAAACACAAATGAGTGGAAATTGCAACTTGAGCTCGAACATTTCTACATATCACTACATATAATTAAATTGAAAAAGGTCAAAGTTTGACCATTGCAGATATTTAAGAAAAATCGACCATTTTAAGCCAATAGAAGCCAAATCAACAGTTTTTAGAATTTTTGTCTGTCTGTCTGTATGTTTGGTCGCGCATCACTAAAAAACTGCTAAATGGAGTTGCATGGTACTTTTGCCATTGCCTTACTACACGTTCAACTTAAATTTTAAGATATCATTTGTACCGATAGCTTGGCCAGTTTCGGAGATATCGACCGATATGTGGACCACGGTGACCTAGGTTGTGTTAGTACAATATGGGTATCAAACGAAAGGTGACAATTATTGCTGCAATAAGCGATGTAATTAAGTTTCATATCTTATCTGGTATGGGAAATAATGATGAAAATCGGACTCAGTCTATTATTAGTTCTGAGACGCAACAAATCGGGACGGGTTTATTATTATTAAACACAAGTTTAAATATAAAATTAGCGGTTTAAAATATAGACTTAGCAGCTTTTTGCAAATGTTACAAACAGTTGATTATATTTTTAGTAATTTTTAACTTTTCTATATATGAAACCCAGCTTTAAGTCAGTTTAAAAATGCAGTCTGTGCGAAAATGTTAGTTAGTCGCTTTTACCGTATCGGCGACATAATATTGCATGCAGCTAAAAACCACATTCATATATATATGTACATACGTACAATTATAAATGCAAAATATGTTGACAGACATTTGGTAAACATTTCCGCACATTTTGTCGCTGCTTGTTTTATTCGCCACCAATGTGTGTTTGTGTAAGGGCGTACGGCTATATTTCTCTATTAGGCACCGAAGCACAATGATGCCAACTGATGTCCAATTTGTATTGAAAATTTTCTGTCATTTGAATAGTTCGTATCAATTACTTTCCCAACCCTCTTTTAGTTTTAGCATGTCCTTCTAACGCCACATCTCCCCTTCTATTATTTCTTCGCTTCCCGTTACTCTCTCTCTCCTTTTTTCTCCGCTTCATTCCATTTTCCTGTCTCTATGCTTTTCCTCCTACTCTATATCTTTCTCTCCTCTTATTCTTTTTCTTATTCTTGCTCTCACTCTTACTCATCCACTGCCTCTTTCCCTTACTCTTGTTCTTATTCATACTCTTACTCTTACTCTTACTCTTACCCCTCCTCTTCCTTTTACTTTTTTCTCCTTCTTCCTCTTGCTCTTAACTTATTCTTCATCTTACTCTTATTCTTCCTCTTCTTCTTCTTCTTCTTATGTTTCTTCTTCCTCTTTTAACTAATTTCCAAACTCAGTAGTGCTGTTCACTTTCAACTCTTTCTTCCTATTTTCTTTCTCATTTTCGTCTTCTTCATCTTCTACATCCTCATCTTACTCTCACTCTCATTCCTCTCCTTCTTTTTACTATCCCTCTTACTTTGACTCTTACTTTTACTCTTACTCTCTCCCCAATATGTTGCCCTCCAACAGTAGTGGCCTACTTCTTCAAGCATAGCAAATCTGTATGAAAAAGATGTAGAGATCTCAAACCAAAGTTTTTGAATTGATGCAGGGTAGTCGAAATATTATTTCCATTTCACTCGTAGTTGGTTATGTGCGTCGCCCAATTCTGGCGTGAGGTGCCAAATATTTGAGCCTGATATAAGACGTGTTCAGTTACAGAGAGATCCACTTGTTTACTCGTTTATTCAAAGAAACCCATCCCCTCGGCGGAAGCTTCTTATTGAAGTCAGGCTGTGAATCTTTGGTGGTTTTAGAGCTATTCGTGGAGTACACAATCGAATAGCATTTTTTCTAAAGCTATCTTTTCGACTGAGCTTACCAGAACACGATGCACTGCGACTTCCTTAGTAACGTCTAAGTCAGTTTCAGTCTTTGTTAGTTCATTTCGTTTCTTATTACATTCAATATTACTGTCGCTTAAAACCCAGACAAGCATGAGATGACTATCTTCAAATGAAATCCTTTTCAGAAAACCTTAAAAAAACCTTCCTTCCTAAATCCGTCAATTTTCTTATCAGTTACTTTTTCACCATCTGGCAACACTATAAATTATCATTTCCTACTTGTTTCTGTATACTATTACTTTGCCTTTGCTTTTTTTTTTTTGGTTATTGTTGTCACATTAGTGGCCTACTTTTTGCTAGTTGTTCTTGTTATTGTTGGTCTGTTGCTATTAGCCTAAAAATACTCTTGTTGTCGCTGTTACTTATGGCCTTCCGCCATGTTTTAGCAACTTGTGCAGGACATCCGCTCGTCAAGCACTTTTGCATTTCGCCAGAAATGCATGCAGCTAGGCTTACGGGCTTACATAAAAACACATTCCTTCAGTAGATTTTGTTATAATTGTTTGTTTGGGTACTAGTATCGTACTACTGCTAAAAGCTTATTTACTTTTCCCCAGGTAGAAAGACGCCATTCAGAATTTTACGAAAAAAGGTATTGAGAAAAGGAAAAGCCGGTTAAATAATATACATTTATTGGCACTTAAATCTAGGAGGTCGCTTTATCGTGTGTCCCCATAGTCAAGTGTCTCATCATCGAGCTAGAGGCGTCAAGCATGGAATAAAGTTTTTATTTCGGAACCGGTATTACATATAGGGCAAAAAAATCCCGCTAAATGGAGCACATGCGTACATATTTGGTATATTCCGGACTCCTTTCATTGACATTTTAACAAAAAGGTATATGCAGATTTTTTTTTCGTAAGCACTTAGCAAGTTGTGAAAAAAAAAAAAAAAATTTTCTATGGAAATCAAATGTGAACTTGTCGCTTGCAAGATAACAACCTTACATATAGTATCCTAGTGCTTTCTCAAGTTTTTATGAGCTAGGAAGCGCATAGCTTATAAATACTAATGCATGCTTGAGCATTTCCTAGTACATACTCGAAATATTCGTGGCATTGTCGAGTATGTGCTACATTTTTTTTTTAGTTCTGTCAATATATTGAGCTTTGTTGAATTTCATTGGAAGGTTGTTTTGAGTGGTGGGTCCCAAACCCAATGCTTAATCCCTTTCGTGGGAAGTTGAATTCAATTACACGTTTTTATATCGATCCGCTTGATCCAAGACAGACGCCCGCTTGCAGCCGCGCCACATGGTGATCAGACGCAGCTGTTTGAATCCCCCCAGCAAGCTCTTAAACCGATTATGTCGGAGTGGCCTTGCCAGATGGTCGCCTTCTGACGTTTAGCTCACCACCAGACGGGTGTTCCGTGGTTACCTAAAGGATACTTGGACGCAAGCGCCCGGAAGTAGTGAGCTGCTTGAACGGTTGGGCGTTGTTGGACGGTCAAAATCACCCAGGCTGTTAGATGACCATTTAAAGAAAAGAAGACAACATATTCAGCGACATCTTGTAAAGTCAAGTATTCTCTAATATCTCTCTCTATGGCGCGATATACAACAGGTATATCATCATAAACCTCCTAAGAGATTTTTGCGCCAAGCTTCTCTTCCAATTTGTGGTGTGCCGATTTGAATTTTCCCTACAAATTGGTGGGACCTACAGTTTTTTGCCGACTCCGAACGGCATCTACAAAGGAGACGAATTTTTGCTGAGAAGCCTGTCATGGCAGAAATACACTCGGAGAGTTTGCCAAACCACTGCCAAGGGACGACCCCGTTTTGAAAAACTTTTTTCAAATCACTTTTGATGTTACCTGTACCAGGGCTCGAACCATGGACCTTCGGTGTGGTAGGCCGGCAACACTACCGTCACACCACGGCGGCCGCCTCTCTATATCATCTAGTAAAATAATCGAACATCATCTAACACCCATGAGTATCCGTAAGCTATATGTAGTATGCGTTAAACCTAAGCTAGCAGCTCGGCTGCCAAATAAACTAGTGTACTCAGTACTTCAATCCAAATACTTGCCTTCGCAGTGATATTTCCAAATTTACATACTTTTATACATGTTAACTTGTTTGCAATATATTTATGTGTGTATGCTTTAACATGCATTTTAATTTTCCAAATGTCACTGGCGGCAAAAATGAGAAAATTAATGTTTATGTATGTAAGTGTGCCTATTCATTAGTTTTGTGATTTTATACTATTCCCAACTACATATAGCAGTTAGTTACTTCATATGCTGTTATTTTGTCTACTTACTGCCACAGTTTTCATTTATCCATTAACATTTGACACATGACATTGACAGCGTTAACAATAGTTACAACAAAACTAACAAATAGCATTCGGTTTTGTTCGCTTTCATGTTTTTTTTTGTTTTCTGCATACAATTTTGTTGAAATTTGTTATTGTTATGGGTATATATATACATACACATTTGTTGCTATTATTCATTCTCTCCACTATTCATTTGAGTAATTTTTCCTTTATTGGTTGTTGTGATTTCTGCTGGCATTTCATTCGCATAGCAAAGTGCACCACTGCGTATGCGTAATTATTTCCGTTTTCCGTATTTCTTATTTTGCATTTAATGTGAGCATGTAGTAATTTCCCTTTTGGATAAAGCATTGTTATTATTTACAGTTTCCTTTAGGCTTTTACGAAATGCTTAAGCGTTTTATCGATAATTGAAAGCATACTAATCAATTTTATACAATTGTTGTACTTATAAGAATGAGCTCTTACTTTACACACAAAAATTTTATTCATTCCTTGACAATAGAATTAAATTCCCCAAAAAGTATACGCACAAATATAGCATGCTTTTGATTTAACTTCAGAAAAGTATTTCAAGTAAGGCGCATGTGGCTAGCTTAGTGGTTAGACTTGGGTGTTTGTTTTTGTGCATTTTTTGGTATGCGCAGTGTGCCACATTTTGTGGGAAAGCGTTCTTGTAATTAATGAAAGAATATTGAAATTTTCTTTGGCATTATTCTTGGCAAACGGACAGCATTGAGGTTGTGTGGATATTATAAGTAAAAATAAATGCAAGGTGGGACAACCAAATAATGCAGGTCAAGGGGCAGATGTCAAGTAGGTTTCGTTGGAAGCAATAATTCACAGACAATACTATGATGGGAAAAAAAATGTACAGTTATGTGCAATATAATAGCACTGAAATTAAGTTGTATATCGTTCGACGAAATAAAAAGAAGATGTGTTTTTTCATAATTTTCATTTAAAATATAGAGAATTCCATAACAGAAACCACATAAAAATAAATTTAAAAGCTTACACAAAGTTCAGGAACGTTAATTAAACTTCTAAAAATTTATATCAAAATTTCAATATTTTTTTTAGAAAATGTTTGAGTACGTAGTTGCATAGCTTTATCGAATTCTAGCATAATAATAAGCAAGTTGGAAGTCGCTCAAAATTTTCGCTGAATTTTCAGAATTTTTTTTTGTCATGGATGTTGAGTGATTTCTTCCATACAACGCATGAAGAAAAATTAAATTTGTATGGAAAAAATAACCAACATCCTTGACAATTCTAAAAATTCAGCAACTACGTACTCAAAAATTTTCTAAAAAAAATATTGAAATTTTGATATAAATTTTTAGAAGTTTAATTAACTTTCCTGAACTTTGTGTAAGCTTTTAAATTTATTTTTATATCGTTTCTGTTATGGAATTCGCTATATTTTAAATAAAAACTTTTTTAAATCACAGCTTCTTATTTCGTCGAACGATATTCATTTTAATTTCATTACTATTATATTCAACACAGCAGTATATATTAGACTGGTCGAAAATGTCCACTAATGTCGTTGGCGATAACATTTTTTTGAAAAAACATATTTTTCGGGTTTTGGGACTTGTTTTGGTCGAAAAATCGACTTTTCCAAAACCCGAAAATAAAATTTTTTTTTTTCAAAAAACTGTTATCACCAACATTTTTAGCGGACATTTTTGGGTCGGACAGGGTATACATAAAAATTTAAAATCAAACGAAAATTTTTTTAGTAGGTCATGAAAATCAAAGTCGAAAAAGTTAAAAAAAAAAAATTTCGCAGTCTCGAAAATTATTTTTTTGGGTATGCGTAGAGGAACTTTTTTTCCCTGAGCCCAAAACCTAGCAAAAAATCGATGGCGCGATATCGGTTAACTTTCGTCCATATAAATCGACCCACCCTAGTAAATATATTCAAATTGTTTGTGTTCCAATGCTGCAAATATAGGTTAGAAATATATCGCCAAAATACTAAAAACTCATGCTGTTCTTTAGACGCATAAGAAAACCTCCTTTTTGGGTTAAAAATCTCTTTGGAGCAGCTATTCCATTACCATTTGTATGCTCAAAGAAACAAAGCAAAGAGAGTGATGCATGATATTTTTGAGAATAATGAGATCACATAGTTTCTTACCTCTCTTAACTATAGAAAGATAGTTTTGTTCAGTTTATGAAAATTTTGTTCTCGCGCAGATAAATTGTACAATTTTCCTGAGAAAATTTTTTTTGTAATTTAATTAAACGAACCGAAATTTACAATGCAAGGCTAGTTTCAAAACAATATCTTGTTGAAAGTGACCACAGGTACAGTGCACGTGATAGTGACACTAATGGTACCCGGACGCAAGACGAGTAGTGACCGGAACGCTGAGTAACAGTTTCTGTGACAGTGATTTTAGCTGTGACCATGACAGTAACTGTAGCAGTGATAGGAACAGTGACCATAATCATGACATTGGGCGTTACCATAACACTAGCCATAAAAGTTACTGACATTTACCTTAGCCATGCATAAGGTAGTGATAACAACAGTGATAGGTACAAGAACATTAAAAGTGAGATCACAAAAAAGACATCAGGCATAGTAATTGCTACTGATTTTAGTATTTTCAAAACATTACTAGCTTAAAATCATATTTATAGCTTATATATAAATATGTAATATGTATGTACATATCTATAACTCATTTTTTGATATCACATATCATTGCTCAACTCAATTGCCCACACATAATCAAGAAATTATCAAACCGATTGCTGACCACAAATACACAACCAGTTTATCTTTCAAATTAATTTGACCACAAAAATTGTAATACAGACATAAATACTTATGTCGGTATATTTGTTTGTAAATGATTATATAAATATGTATATGATTATTTAAATATTTATATATATTTGGCTATTTACATTCCGATGTAGCTGCTCGATGAAATGTTGTGAGGCCAAACATTGTCAATTGCTAGAATGTTCGAATTTTTTTTTAAACAAAAACATTTAATTTTTCAAACTGGAAGTATTCCAAAATTCGTACGTTTCATTAGCTCGAGTTTTTATTTATTCGTTTGCTTCAGCTACAACATTCACAATAATCATGTATCTTTTTTACGGCTGTTGGTCACTATTTTTTAATTGAAAGCCCAATAGAGTTTGCTACGCAAATAAAACTATTTAGGCATAGCTAATGTGACCACAAAATTGTTGTGTGCTACTGTCACTATGCACGATCACGGGCAATATCACTAAAAGTATTTTCATCGCTATTGTTTTTGTAATGATCATGATCATCGCTATCACGGGTTTTCTCACTGTCACCATCGTTGTCACTTTCACGGTGTCATATCTGTAAGAGTCATGTTGTACAGGGTGTTTTTTTTACAGGTTTGTTTTTTGAATAGAGATAAAACTGGCATTTTGTGGTCAAATCTGGCAACTCTAATGTCATTTATGTTCAGTTTGGTTTGCCATTTCATCATGAACAGGTTGACAAAAGAACAACGCTTGCAAATCGTGCAAATTTATTTCGAAAATAATGGTTCAGTTCGCGAAGTTTACCGTGAGCTCCGTCCATTTTATGGTCGACATAATCGTCCATCAGAGCAATTAATTCGGGTAACCATGGATCGTTTTCGCACTACGTTTACTCTATGTGATAATACGCATCCGCAGAGACGTCGAACAGTGCGCACCGAAGAAACAATTGCCGCTGTAGAGCAAAGTGTTGAAGAGGACCCGAATGAATCGATTCGCCACCGTGCACAGCAATTGGAGCTTTGTCCATCAACTTTATGGAAGATTTTGCGCAAAGATCTTGGCTTGCGACCTTACAAGATCCAGCTTGTGCAAGAATTAAAGCCGCGAGACCATGCAATGCGTCGTGATTTTTGTGTATGGGCCGAAAATGAGATTGATTTCGATGCTGATTTTCATCGCAAAATTTTGTTCAGTGATGAGGCTCATTTTTGGTTGAATGGCTACGTCAACAAGCAAAATTGCCGCATTTGGAGTGAAGAGAATCCACATGAGACCCTTGAAACGCCATTACATCCACAAAAACTGACTGTTTGGTGTGCTCTATGGGCTGGTGGAGTCATTGGGCCATACTTCTTCCGCAATAATGCTGGAGAGGCAGCTACCGTTAATGGAGACCGGTATAGAGCCATGATAACCGACTATTTTGTTCCCGAATTGGATGGCATGAATGTGGATGAGTTGTGGTTCCAACAAGACGGCGCTACATGCCACACAGCGCACGTCACAATCGATTTATTGAAGGAAACATTCGATGAGCGCATAATTTCGCGGAATGGACCTGTCAATTGGCCACCAAGGTCGTGTGATTTGACACCATTGGATTATTTTCTTTGGGGATATGTGAAGTCGCTCGTCTACACCAACAAACCAGAAACGTTAGGGGAATTGGAAGCCAACATTCGTGGCGTTATTGCCGACATACGGCCCCATATGCTCGAAAAAGTGGTTGAAAATTGGACCTGTAGAATTGGCTTTATTCGAGCCAGCCGCGGCGGCCACATGCCCGAAATCATATTTAAACATTAATGGCATAAAATTATCCTTCCAATAAAGCCAAATTGATGGACCTTAAAATCATTTTCTTGTGTTTTATTTCAATTTGAAGTTCTATACCCCTAAAAAAAACACCCTTTAGTACTAACGAACATGATAATCACTGTCACTATTCTTGGCACTGTCACTGTTATTATCACTTACACTTTTATTGTCACTTTCAAATTCAAATCGTCACTGACACCGCCATCATCATAGTCACGCTCACTGTCACGGTGACCGTAACTTATACAGCGAACAAAAATTTTAACAAATTAAAAATTTATAATTGAAATATATAAGAAGAAGTTTGATAATAAATAGATTTTCATTAGTTAAAAATTGTATAGAAAATTGTATTAGGATAAATTATTCCTCTTAGAATGCCCCTTTAGGAAAATATTTATTATTTCCATTTAAGAATTAATTTTATACAAATATTCTAAAATTAATTATATTAAATTTTTTAAGTTTAAAGTTTCCTAATTCTGAGAAAAGCATATACCTACAAGTCAAATGACATGAACTTTGAGCTGTCGTAACTATCGCAATACAGGTTGAAATCGTCCCACAATAGTACTACTAGTTCGGAGCTCTAGCAAAGTTAATGCAGCTTTGGACGTCGCCCTGTTGAATTCGCCAGTTGCATAAGAATCACATCCCCTCAGAATTACATATTTTCTCTACACGGTATATATCCGCACTGTGTACACATACGAGTATATACATAACTACAGCAATTTGAACATTTTGTGGTAATTTATGTAAATGAGAATGTACTTACAAATATTCCATACTAAATATATGTCACTAGTCCACATAACAGTAAATAATAACGTTTACAATTCCCAATAGGAAATTAAACAAAATAACTATTCCCAGTAGGGAAGAATGCTTAGAAATATATATGATCTTAATGGAGTACTGATAATATTGAACTAATTTTGATAAAACCCCGAAAATACGGAAATAATGCTGATGAGCTTCAAAAAACATTGAACTACGCCTTACAAAAACTTGAACATATCTAGGTTAATACCAAAATTTTCTTGGAAATTCTGACATAAAATTAATACAATTTCGAAAATAACTTTATTAAATTGCGAAAATTATCCCAGATAAGCCGTAAATATCTAAATAATCTTGATACAATTAAGAAAGTAGCCCGACCAAAAAATTTGATAAATTCCCGAAAACACCGCAATAGTGTGGAGAATCCCGACATAAAATGTATAGAGTCCCAAAAATACTGGCAAAAACACTTAATAAAATTCCACAAATTATCCCAGAAATACCCATGTATCAAGTAATCTCAAAAAAATTTCGAAAATATCTAAAATTACGATATAACCTTGATATAATTCCGAAAGTACTGAACTAGTACTCATAAAATAATCTCGTATACACTGAAAAAAAAAACTTGATAAAATTCTGAAAATAGTGCCGATAACATTGCAAAAACAATACAAGAAATACCGAAACAGTTTTGTTGTTAGTCACCACGATCGTAAGAAATTTTTTACCACAATTTTTTTCTAAATTCTCTGCATTAACTAGGAGCTCTCCACTGTAAATTTCTTTTTGGTTATTATTTGTTATTGATATATGCAAAGCAGAGATTAGATTAAGTTTATTACATTTTATGCTAATTATAATTTTAATCAGCAGTTGGCAATCGCATCGGCTGGTATGATTTGTGGAAGAGCAACTCATTTAGTTATCACATCCGTTTGCCTTTGCATACATTTTCCAATAAATATTTATAAACGTTCAATCACCAAATTGACAATTTAGACAAAATTATCGATGTTTACTCACGATGTCATTTATGTGTGTGAGAATATATTTTAATGCGCTGTGTAACTGACCTAATAAATGGACAATTTTATAGCTGAATAAATCACATAAATCTAACTAAATGTAAAAGTGATTAATTTTGATGCAAATACATTGAGGTTGAGGATCCAATAGGGATTTAAAACTAGAGAATTTATCAAATAATTTTCCCATTTATTTATATAATAATAGTACTGGAGTGGATATATTAAAATTATATAGTAGTATTAGATTTAATAGTAGTATGGTATAGCTGGAGTGAGAATAGTTAATGAAGCTAACTGCAGTACTAATTTGAAACTAGATATTTACTAGTTCAAAATTGGACAATTGAGTTACTACTATTGTTGTTGTTGTAGCAATTCTTCACCCTGCCTAGTCATCACATTTTCTTGCCTAACATTGTCTTTAATATCTTCTAACGGAAGTCCCATAAACCGAGCAGCTTCAATAGGGTTGTACCAGAGAGAAATTGGTGTTAGAAGAGTCTGCTTTGTTGAGCAGGTAAGCAGATGGTTGGTATCATGGGGAGACACACCCCATTAAACTGTTAAGAGTTTAATCTGTTGCAGTATCCAGATCGAAGTTGGGCTAGTGTGACGCTTGCCTCCCTCGGAAGTTCTAAGAAATGTTTGTGCTACTGAAACTGCGAATCATTTTGGGAGTGATCGGATTAATAATTCTAAATTTTCGTTTTCTATATTGTCCTCACAACTCTATAGAATATGAAGCCTACAGCACCAACTGCATTTAATTTTGCGCCTGAGTGCCGAGTTTGAAGGAAGAACATAACTTTGATTAGAGAACAATACTTTAATTAAGCTGACGAAGCATGAGACAACACTAGAGCCAGCTTATCAGAAAATTCGATAAACGTGGACGACTTGGGAGTGACTCGTGGTGACAACAACAATAACAAAAACAACAGCGCCAAAAGCAACGACAACGCAATTGACAAGCAAGATAAAAGACGGAAAAATTTGACGAAATCAAAACAAGTAATTTGCCCAAAAGTCATTGTTAGTACTGACAAAAGACACTTAACACTAGGATAGTATATTTTTAGTTCTTACAACAACTACAAGTCAAATTTTTGTTTTTTTTTTTGTGTGGAAACTATGAGGGTTTCTAGTTTCTTTTTTTTAAGAGCTTTTCTTCAAGCCAGCTGAGCACGTAAAGGGTTTGTTTGCTACGCGTGAAGACTCTTCAAATATGCCTCTTATGTTGGGGATATCAAGATTTACTTATAGCTCTTGGATCGATTAACCGTTGATCGCTTTAAGCAGATGCCGTGTTTCTGCTACAAAAAGGCGGAAAATTGATCACTTCCTTAACTAAAATTCACAAGATAAATTTTTGACACCTTTTAAATGGCCATCCACCATTAAATAACAATTTGAATCAGCGTAGTCTCACAAAGAAAATATACGTTAATCAAATTTAAAAAAATACCAAAATCTTTGCCACCTTGCTTAACCAGCAACAATTTGCAAAAGCTCAACTAAATCCCACACAAATTAATTATCCAAATTCCCAACGCACGTGACAAACAAAAAAAAAACCAAAAACAAAAAAATCAAAGCAGAAAGTTACTTTCTTAAGTCAACCTCCCTAGGCATCAAAGCCAATTTAGATCATTTAGGTGCCTACAATAATGCTAAAAAACGAAAACTCTGAAATTCTTTTTATTATCTTGTAAAAGGTTTCAACTCACTTCTTATGGCGCAAGTGGGGAGAGGCGATAAGAGCGCGTTGAGCTTATACTGCCACATTTCCCAGCCATTGCGGCTTGCTTTTACGAAATTCACAACAAATTGTGGTTTGGCTGCTGTTTTGCTTGTTTGCTGCATATTTTGACTTTCCACAGTTTTTTTTTCTCGCTGTTATTTTGAGGCGGTTGCCATTGTGTGTGGGGTGCATCTTGACTTGCGCGTGTTATTGGTGCTGACAGCTCTTTTTGTAAGTTTTTGTGGTTTATAGCACTTTGTTTTTTTTTCCTGATCCTGTTTTGATTTTATTGGTTTTAGTTTTCTGTTCTTGTCTTTGTTTGCCGGGTGCTGCTCTTTTTAGCAAGCGAATTCGAGGAAACCAAATAAGTCAGTACTCTACCTGCGCGCCAATTTTTGACACTTTCACTGGTTTTGATTAAATTTACAAGGAACTGACTTTGCTGAGCCCAGTGTGGAAGTGTTTCTGGGCATTTTGTTGTTGTTGTAACAGTATTTCAACCTGTTGGACATCACTCATGGATGCGGATCGAATGTTGTTTCAATGAAGTCACATCTGTTCGTCGGCTGAAACTCCAGCTGTTGTTGTTGTTGTGAGCCAAAAAATACCTAACGGTGCTTTCACGAGTGTAATGGATATGGGCATTGATTTGGCCAAGACCTGCATTCAGCACTCTTAGCTGCTAGCAGCTTTTGGTTTTCGCCCGACTGCTGCGGGAACGACTTATTGGACCCCTCGAGCCTTCAAGTCGTGGACAGGCATACCTACAAGTAATTATGGCATGAGTAACCAGCAAATCCTGGAGCTAGGACCTCTAAGCTTTCGCCATAGCAGCTTGAAAAATTTCCGATTTTACTACGATTGTGTGATATGTAAGACTACCAAATACAACAACAACTACCACTTGCACGATTTTAGATTTGAAGATAATCCGGTTTGAAACTGTTGCGTGGAAGAGTTCTGCTTATTGTGTTTCTTTTATTTATTTTTTTCATTGATATTTACCTCATACTTTAGATCTTTCCACCACTCATACTTCCAAGCTACAAGCTTTAAAAGTATGTAAAGACAGCCTAAAAATATGCCATACTTGTCTCTCATACTGCAAAAGTAACCAGACAACTGCCAAGCAATAGTGGGTACAAATCTGAATAAGCAGTGAGTCGTACGCACCAAAAGAGCGAGATTTACTTATTAACCATATTGAAATTTCTACTCCTTGTAGGTTTGGGCTCTGAGAGCATGCATACTTTCAGGCACTTTTTGTTTTCCATACAAATTTCCAAAATATTCGTGTTTATTGGTATTCACAAGAAAAAAAGGTTTAGTTCTGTTGTTATCCGAGTTTTAAACTTGGCAGAAGTGGTTGTTCATGGTTGGTAGAGTTTGAAAGTCATATATGCCACATAGTATTTTACATGCCATAATTTTAGGCGCAAATGTCACTCTTTTAGTTTTCAGCTGCTTCACTCTAACATCTTTATAAGCCTCCATATTTTCTCTACACATCCACATTTAATATAATTTTAATATAATTTAAACATTATTAAAATACCCATCACTTAACTGTCAACATTCTGCTTTTGACAAACACATCATAAAAACTCATCAAACACTTATGCGCCATGAAGTATGCCTTAAAATAGGTTGTTACATTGAAAACTGTTACACAAAAAGTAAAGCATTGTATTTGCCGCTAGCGTGTCAAAGTGTAGGCGAGTGCGTCTCATTTGATATGCATATTTATCCCACTTATCCCTGCTTTCAACCAAACTTAAACACGTAGCAAGTAGATCGTGATATCAAGCTTGATGAGCTTTCAATGAGCTCAGGTAATGAAAGGAAAAATATCAATGAAATTTACATAATTTTAGGCATTCACAGGTTGTTTCACGCCAAAAGGCTGTCAAGTTGTAGGAAATCAAATAACTGTCAAAAACATCTGAAAACAATTTCACGCACGTGTCAATCGCTGAAGAGCTTTCAGCGTCTTGTATATACATTCCAAGAATAAATAGGTGTTTGGAAGTTTTGCCTTTAGAAATTTGTTGAGATTTATTATTTCTTGCGAATGAAAAGACTACAGATTTACTTCTGGGAATACATTTTTTATTAACTTTGATTTTACTCCAAAGCACAGAGCTTACTCCAGCACCAAAAAATGGTTTTTGAACTTAAGTTTACTTTGGTTTTTATTTTAAAACAAATATTTTTAGTAACTTAGGTTCTTTTAACAACAAATAGGGAGTTTGTTTCTTATTCATGCAAGTAGATAAAAGACTTTGACCCTTTGATTTTTCACCTATTAAAGCTTAATTAAAGTTCATATGTTCCGGAGAGAGCTTTGAGAGTTAAAATTATGAACGAAGAAGGTGGCACCGCTAGTGCTCCAATCTTGCGTTACGACTTTCCAATATTAAAAAAATTATTAATAAATAATTTAATAATTTTTTTTGAAAGACAATAACAAAAACAAGACTATAAATATTAATTTTACTAAATTTGCTTTTATCTATACATTTATTTTTTTAATTTCTTTAAGTTAACTTCTTGGGCAGCGATAAAATTTTTTATTGGGAGTGAAATTTGAAATTTTTTCGGAGTAGATCGACTCTTTGTTGATGCAACGGAAATAAAAAATTGTAGCAGAGTATTGTAGTATAATTAAGGGTCTAGCTAATTGTAGCAGAAGTAGGCAGGGTTCGGATCATTTCGGGGTGGTTTGCTGGTCTATTTGAGGATCATTCACTGATGGTGTTTGGAACCATTTCGAAACCTCTTTAGGATAATTTCAGGATTGTTTTCGGGACCATTTAGGTATTATTTCGTATTTCTTTACGAAACTTTTTTGAGCTCATTCCGCGACTTTTTCTGTAACATTTCGAAGTAATTACTAAACCATGTCGGGACTATTTTGGTGTTTGCGGCTTGCTGTCACGGAATTGAGAGGAAAAAGCATACCAACTCGTCTTTGGCTGTTATTGTTTTGTTTTCCCAGAAACGGCCATCAAATTTAGTAAAAGAAACCAAAGAGAAAGAGCATAATTTGTTAGCCTAAAAAATTAAAAGTGAAAATCAACGCCAACAAGGGAAAAAGTCCGAAATATGGCGCGCTAAACAAATTGTACGTGAGCGCCAAAGTGTCTCCCTTGTCAACTCCGTTTTACGTGTCACATATACTTGTGTGTTAGTGTATGTGTGTAAGTGGGTGTTCATGTGCGCTGTCACCGCCTAGCGCACACCTCTAGCACGCTGGCCACTTTACTTTGTTTGGCGGCTGGCAGAAACGGCAAGCTAACCCATGGCAATTAATCTTAATGGGGACGACACTTCATTACGCTTGGCAAATTTGCAATAAATTATATAATACGTATTACATTGGGAACAGCTAACTAGCAAACCAACCAAATGCTGTTACAAACACAAACATACAAATGATATAGCCATACAGAGAAGAGCATAACTTTGTCAAGCGTTGAAGTGTCGATGTTTGCTCATAGATATAGGAAACCCTTGTATAAATATTTGTATATTTTCATAGAAATTAATGTAATTTGGCACAGTTGCAGTAGTGATAGGCTATAATAATATAGCGCTCCAGTTCTAGCCTTACTTGTATGTTTATCTCGTCGCATTTTGTCATGAACCCTTATCAAGTGCTGTGGAGCGACGCGCAGTCAACTCCAACTCCAACTTTTAATACCAACAAATCTTTCATTCGAATATGAGACCTTACGTTGATGACAGTTTTAAATTACTGGCGCCGACACGTGACTGTGCGTCTATGAGACTGGCGTTGTTGTTGACTTTATGTGGATGTATTTAAGGCATTGATGTGGTTTTAGCTGCTTCTGGTAGCGTTTGCTAGTGATTTGTTAGGAGGATATTTACTCGCAGAAATGTATATGTTATAGAGAATTGTACTTATTTGCACTTATTTATGAATTGGCTTACTTAAAGCTGTAGAATTTATTCTTAATTACCAATATTTCAATATTTTCTCGTTTCTTTCACTAGAAATAACGGCCAACGTCTGGAAAATCGCTTTATTTCGAAATATATTTTCCAAAAAGCGTTCCATCACAAAATAGAATTAATTTGCGGAAAGTTTCCTATCAGAATCAGTTTCAAAAATGCTCTTTCTCAGCCCAATTCAATACATTTTCAATTGAGATGCGGAGTTTTTGAATCAAATTCCTAGACAAATCCTTGTTGAAAAAAATTCTGAGATTTTTTTTAATTATGGTCTCCCAGCCAGCCGTAGATATCTAAACATTTTCTAAGAATATCTTTAAAGTGGAAATTGTCACTTGAACCATTTACACTCATTTTACTTAAAAAAGTATAATTTGTTTTGTTGTTGGTTTTATGGTCTGTTCATTTTTACATATTTTTGTAGGTTTAACGAGCTCAAGACCAGTTGATAATAGTTCTTAATTAATTATTATAATTTTTTATTGAAGGAAAAATTGAAAGCAACAAACATATACAGGCTATTGTTATTGTACTATTTCGAAAACAGCCACGATTTCTCGTTAGACTAATTCGTATAGTTTTGCTATTTTCAGAGGATCTTGTGCAGAATCGAAATAATAATAATTAACTAAGAATTCTTATCAACTGGTCTTGAGCTCGTTAAACTTACAAAAATAAGTACAATTTTAGTTTAGTTTTTTTTCCACATATTTGGCTTACAATTTTCCGCCTTAATAAACTGTTATACTAATATTTTTATGAGAACTTTTATACTAAAATTAAATTTAGAAATTTCGCATTTCTATGCAAATATCAATTTGTGATAATTAGAAAATAATTTTTAAAAAAACCGCGTGCAGTATAGTATACATGATAGAAGTTAACCTTTTTCGGTAAATTTATTTGGAATCTGAAGAATGATTCCGAAAAAATCCCGAAAACAATGCCGAAATGATTCTGAGAAGCCCTCGAAATTATCGCCAAAAAGTTCCTAAATGGCGCAAAAACAATCCCGAAATGATCCTGTTATTATCCCACAAAAGTTCCGATATGATCCGTAAAAAGTACAGGAAACCGTCCCGAAACGATCCGAACCTTCGCTAATTCTGCTACAATTATCTGTTTCATAAACTCTACTACAATACTCTGCTACAATTTTTATTTGTGTCCCAAAAAATGTCGATCTACTCCAAAAAAACTTCAAATTTTAATCTCAATAAAAACTTCACCTCACTTAAAAAGTTATAATAATAGCCGATTTTTTTTTTCGTAAGCACTTAGCGACCTATGAATAAAACTAACGTTTTTCATAATTGCAAGGCTTTGAGATCAATTCAAGCCTATTAAAAGTTATTTTTTTGTAAGTTAAGTTGATATTGGTTTTTTGAATTTAAGGCAGAGTCTAATGCACGTATGCACAGTACCTTTATATTTAGCAGCATTCCTTTATCTTTGTTGTTTTATGAGCTTCAAACTGCTATTTGTACCTATATGTGTGTCTTTCGTATTAATTAATTTGGCCTTTCCTTGGCAACTATTCATAAATTTACGCTTAATTTGTATAAGGCCTCATAAATAATAACCGTCGCAATTGTGACACTCTCACTAACGACGTACACGCTCCCTCTCTCTCTCTTCAATAAACCACGATATGGCATTTGAAATAAATTGGTTTATAACAATTATTTTTCATACACCCAAAGTTGACACAAATCCTTTAAATGTGAATAACTATTGCTCTAGCAAAGGCTTGACATTACAGGATATTGTGACCTTCGAACTTAAAAGCTAATTGGAACTGGATATATGCAACCAAATATTTTCGGTTTCTCTTGTTGCGCTTTTTTTGTAAGCCCTTTAATGGAATGACTTGTTTTATTCAAATATTAGTTTGATTAATAAGTTGTTAGATACCTATCAAAATATAGGAAATTTCTAACCAAGTAAACTCAAGCTTTTATGGTATTAATTTGAGTGGATATTTCATAAAAATTGGTTATATCGAAAACGATTAGAGATGAATCAATTAAACGAGGATGTCGTTGTTGATTGTTCAGTTAACAAAATTATTAATTTCGTCATTATAACTGGACATTTTTGTTAATCATAAACGAAATCAATTGAATTTTCAAAAAACGGTGTGGTCATATTTGTATTAAGCAGAATTTTTTAGTCAGAAACATATTATTCGGCGTTTAGTTTAGTTGATATTTTTAGTAGGCGATTGGAAATGCCCAATTTATCAGGTCATAACACGTGCTGATTAATATAGTTTGAATTATTTGTTTAATCATAGAATAATAAAAATCTATTAATACAAGTTTTAACTTCCTTATTGATCACCTTTCATTCATCACAATCTAAGTCAACAGACTACTCAAAAAACTGACTTGTCATTTCTTGTTTAAATATTACTTAGACTAACCTGCAATAACCTCGGCAGTGGTTTGGCAAACTCTCCGAGTGTATTTCTGCCATGACAGGCTTCTCAGCAAAAATTCGTCTCCTTTGTAGATGCCGTTCGGAGTCGGCAAAAAACTGTAGGTCCCACCAATTTGTAGGGAAAATTCAAATCGGCACACCACAAATTGGAAGAGAAGCTTGGCGCAAAAATCTCTTAGGAGGTTTATGATGATATACCTGTTGTATATCGCACCATAGAGATAGAGAGAGAACCTGCAATAAAAGTAGTAATCAATAATTTGGCAAATTTAATTGAAAGTCTTATTGGTTGGATTCTAATTTCAAATTTTCTGATCTATTTGTCTTTTTAAACAAACTCTGATTACAATTTTCTTTTAATTTTGCCAAATTATTAATTAAAAATTGTATTTAATGATTAATCTAATCTAATCTAAATGAATTGATGCAATAAATTCGATTATTGAAAAGGTATTAGGATTAATTAAATAAAAATATTTGCTATGTAATAATTACCGTTTTAATCTTTGCGATTACTGAAAAATGAGAAGTATTCAAAAGCAGACCTGTTAAGTTTGATTGGTAATTAGTAAACAATTAATTAGACTGCTTTTTTAATTGGTAATGACTATGTTTATTGTTATTCAAGAAAAAGCAATTATTAAGTGATTACGATTAGAAAAAATCCAAAAATAATCATGATTTTTTACGTTTGTTAAAAAAATTAAATATAATAAAAAAAAGTTGTTTTGATTACTTCTGATAAATTATTATTTTTTTTTTTTTGATTATTTTAAAATATTTTTACATATTTTTTTTAAGTTTTGAATATTTTTGATTTTTTCATTATAGTTGATGCTCATAATTACATATATGCTTCTACAACAATACTGCAAAAAATCAAAAATAATCCAAAAAAAACCGCCGAATAATGAAAAGTAATCAAAACAATACTAAACAAAATCAAAAAAAAAAATTATCAAAAGTAATCAAAACAACATTTCTTGATTTTGTTTAATAATCGTAAAAAATCATGACTTTTTTTTTTTGATTACTTTTTTAATTAATTGGAAAATAGTCATTAAAAATTTAAAGTAATGCTAATCAGACATTAAATGGATTATTAGGAAAATAATTAAGTAAATCGTTAATCATTACGATTAGTAATCATTATTTAACAGGTTTGATCAAAAGAAATACAATTTTTCCATCATTACTTGATTCTTTTTTCTTTTTTTCTTATTTCATTTCTTTTTTATTGCGAAGTAATCATTTCTTTTGTTTACACTGTTGTAATTGAAAAATCTGACAGACATGATATAGATCAATTCCAGCTAATTTGAATAAGGTGATCAGCTGATAATCACTGACATCTAAAAGAAGTTCAAATGAATAGACTACTAATTCCAATTCTAATTTAATAGGTGTGTTATTAAATAAAATAAAAGCAAAAAAAAAAATTTTTTTTTCAGTGCCAAAGTAAGACAAATTAAGCCGGTTTTACGGAAGAAATTTTAAATTAAAAATTATTTTTTATTCGGATTTTACTGAAATTTCTTTCGTGGGATAATTTTTCAGCATTTTATTTTTGAGTCACATAAATTAGTGTGAAGTTAGCTAACCGTAATATTAATTTACATGAAATGCTGAGTGAATCCAGCTGAGGTTATTGTCAAGCAATAAACTTTTCAAATGTTGCCCTGCTTCCCACTAATTGCCAAATGTTTCTTTTTATTGTAGTGACTTTTACTTTATTCGCCAAAAAGTCAAAAGTGAAGCACACAAACATACTCATACAGCACAATAACATTATTTATTTTCTACAATTAATAAAGCACCACTCGAAAGTTCTTTCGCCAAGTTTGTGATTTAATTAATCTAACTTGTAGCTTGGCAACCTTTTTTGAAAAATTACCGCATCAAAGTTTTACTAGGAAAATTAAATAAGTAACATAAGAAGCTGACACCTAATTCTTGATTAAGCAGCAAGAGATTCAAAGCAATACGATCAAACAGAGGACAGATGTGATTCTCGGAAAAAGGTCACAGAGTTTTGCATATATTTGATTTATTTTTTTTCAAACTCAAAGCAAAGGACAAACATTTTAACATTGGCCGTGTTTGCCTTAAGAAATTGTTTGATTTGAAAGCAACAAAAAATATTATAAGCGCTCACAATTTTGTACGCTATATTGGAATTGACAAGTTCACGGGGTCTATCAGCAATTCGGAAGGAACTGTAGATAAGAGAAAAAAACCTAAAGTCATTTTTTTAATTTTTCAGTAGAACGCTTTGAAAGTTTAAATTACAGTGTATATGAAGGGGCTGAGATGTCCGGAAAATCCACAATTTTGTTTAAGAGAATTGTGTACGGAGAACACAATGCTATCAATATCTCATTTTCGTCTTATCTCGAATTTTTCTGTTTATGCTTATTGCCACAGAATTGTAATAGATTTTGGCCACTCTATCTGCTTAATCGAAATTCACTGCGAAATTCCGATTCAATCGATTCAATTCTCTCATGATCTATTAAATTTCTCCCTTCAGCAGTTTCAACGGAATTGTTGCCGATAGACCCGCACATTTGAAGGAAATTCAAAATTTTGAAAAAAAAAAATAATTTCTTTATTTTAGTCGCTAAGTGCTTACAATAAAGCGTCTATTATATATTTTATATTTACCCACTTTGAAAAAAAAAGCTCATGCTGCTGTTTAATCAACAAGCTGGGACTGGGAAGTGACAATAAATCAAGATTTCACAAATATTTAATTAGAAAGTTTAAGCAGATTTATCTTACAAAAAGTGTAGTTTTTATCAGGAGATGGGAATATATAAACCAGCTAAAACGTACAAATAATAAGAAATAGTCATTTGAAGATGCATTATTTATGCAAATGACTTCAAGCCTCGAATAGATTATATACCAAAATCGTGTTGATTTTAGTATGAGATTATGATAAGATTATGCAACTGATGTGGATTTGCTTTTTAAAAAACATAAATTTAATGCGCATGCATGGAAAATATTATCTAAACCTCTGTTTTCGTGAATTTGCAATAATAACTCAAAATTAGTTGAGGAAAAGAGCCAAACTTATTAAAAAAATTTGCATTTGATTTTCCAATAGAAACTTACTGAATTCCCTAAACAAAAACTGTTTCGCTGCTACAAAGGCTTATCTTATAAAAGCTACACCAAAAATTGTGCTTCTAACTCTGTTAAGAAGAATCAAGTATGTTCATATTAACTATTTATTTACTTAGCATTTCCATGAAGCAAGCGAGCAATAACAAACATATACAACATATATCTCCATCTCTTTCACTTACTTATACGCTATCAGACCTTGTCTATGCGCTCTCAATACACTACAGTCTATCAAGAAAATCAACTCAGTTTTATCCATTAGCACCAACTGTTGCCACTAACTGTGTTCCTCTTCACTTCATTTAGCATCATCGTTTGAGCAACTCGCGCACTTTGGGCCACTTTTCGCTTACAACTCAATTGCAGCGATTTATACTCTCTACACGGCTAAAAATTTGAGCCTAAATTTTAAACCATTCATCGGTTTAAGCAATTTTCTAAACGTTTTTGTAATAAATTCCAAACCGTTAAATTACTTACACCAAGTTTAAATTTATTGCGAATTAGATTTAAAACTTCAATGAAAAAAACGTCTAAAATTTTTTTAATTTCTTTTCATTTATTTCTGAAAGTTTTTTCAAGTCATTGAATTTTTGTCATTACAGTTTGCTGTGCGCCGTAGCTCAGTGAGTAGAGCAGACGACTCTGATGCGGGGTGCGTCGGTTCGAATTCTGCCAAATGATACAAATGTTTTTTATGTTTTTTAATTGTTAAGACATTTCTAGTCTAAAATTTAAACTCTTTTCTTCACGCTCATTTTCTCGGAAGCTGCCACAATTTAAATTCTAAACCAAATTAGGTTTGGACATACTATATGTAGCCCAGAAATATTTAAAATTTAGGTTAAAATTTTTAACCGTGTACTACACAGTTATACATTGAGTGTTGTTCTTGTTTTTATTAGCGCACAAGAAAAGAAATTGGTTGCCATTAAAGGCGTAGGCAAAAGTTCATGCCGCACATAAAATGGCGAACAAAAGAAAAACTCATAAAGCGGCATGCGTTGTGGAGTGATGGGGCTGATTCGCGCATTTACAATTGATGAGCTGAGCTTTACGAACTTATTTCTAGTGCAAAATACTGTTACAACAACTATGGTAAGGCACATTTTCTTTTACTTTTTTAATCATTGTTTTTTTTTTTTCTCTTCCTTTTTTTTTTTTTTTTTTTTTGTTTTGCTTTGGCATATGTTGGCTCATCAATAAAATCATCGAGGTCATTAAGTGGATTAACTGCCAACCATCAGGCGCATAAGTTGCCACTTGCTTATTGTATTTGTTGTAAGCGAGTACTTGGTATTACGGCTGCTGTTGGTGCTTCTCTCTATGCCTCAGGCGCTTTTTGAGACGTCACATATTTCTTGTCTGTTATTTGGCTCAACTTCAAGTTGCTGCCTGCTTTCACCTTATTCAACTTTGGTTGTCTTTTCTTTTTGTTTGTATTTTTACTATTTCTCAGCTTATAGATTTAATTTAGCTTTTTTTTTTCTTCAACTTTGTCAATATTATTATGTCTAAGGCAATAGGTAAGAAGAGCTAAAGTAAATTTTTAAAACTTTCAATAGAGCACGTTAAAAGTTTAAATCGTTACCTGAAATCAAGAATTCTAGTTGAACTTGCCATTATCGCATTTAATGTGAGTTAATAAATAGTATTTAATTGTTTTATTTAATTTTTGAAGTACTACATATATAGGTTTCTAGAAATTATAGGCCGTTTTTCATTCGTCATTCTGACGCTACATAAAGTTTTGCTCCTCGCTTAAAACATTTTTCAATTGAAGGCAACAAACTAATAAACTAGCAGAAATAAGTATAAGCGTTCACAATTTTGCTTGATATCGCCCTAGCGACAAGTTTACATTTGATTTTAAAAGGCAATTTTAGATTTTAAAAAATTTTAGTTTGTTATTTTATTCACATGTCGCTAAGTGCTTACAAAAAAAAAGCACCGATATAGAACAAAATATGGGGTTTAGCTTGTTTCCATTTTTTTTTTGTATTTATATACCAAGGCTGTTTTTATACGTCATATCGTTGCTAGATGACATTTTTTCTGCTTGTCAATAAAAATGTTTGTATTGAAAGCAAAAAACAAATAAGCTAGCAGAAATAAGTATAAGCGTTCCCAATTTTGCTTGCTATCGCCAAAGCGAAAAATTCACATTTTGTTTTAAAAGGCAATGCTAGATATAGGGCAATAGGTAAGAAGAGCTAAAGTTAATTTTTAAAACTTTCAATAGAGCACGTTAAAAGTTTAAATCGTTACCTGAAATCAAGAATTCTAGTTGAACTTGCCATTATCGCATTTAATGTGAGTTAATAAATAGTATTTAATTGTTTTATTTAATATTTGAAGTACTATATAGGTTTCTAGAAATTATAGGCCGTTTTTCATTCGTCATTCTGACGCTACATAAAGTTTTGCTCCTCGCTTAAAACATTTTTCAATTGAAGGCAACAAACTAATAAACTAGCAAAAATAAGTATAAGCGTTCACAATTTTGCTTGATATCGCCCTAGCGACAAGTTTACATTTGATTTTAAAAGGCAATTTTAGATTTTAAAAAATTTTAGTTTGTTATTTTATTCACAAGTCGCTAAGTGCTTACAAAAAAAAAAAAAACCGATATAGAATAAAATATGGGGTTTGGCTTGTTTCCATTTTTTTTTTTTGTATTTATATACCAAGGCTGTTTTTATACGTCATATCGTTGCTAGATGACATTTTTTCTGCTTGTCAATAAAAATGTTTGTATTGAAAGCAACAAACAAATAAGCTAGCAGAAATAAATATAAGCGTTCACAATTTTGGTTGCTGTCGCCAAAGCGACAAGTTCACATTTTATTTTAAAAGTCAATTTAAAATTTAAAAAAAAAATCAAATTTTGTTATTTTAATCATAAGTCGCTAAATGCTTACAAAAAAATTATTAAAAGTGTGATAATTTCTAAATCTTAACTCCAATTAAGCTGTTATGCCAGTTTTTTCTGCTAGCTTATTTTAACAAAGCGAACAAAATGGCTTTTAAATAAACTACACTTTCAACTAACTACATACCTAGGTTACTCTTATACCACATTTTGACTACTCAGTAAAAAAAATTCTTAACATTTAGAAAAATATCGAAGTAGGAAGGAGAATTACGAACCCAGCTGTTGCGCCTGCTGTTATGCTACGAAAAACGGAAGTCATGAAATATTTGCTGAGATCCATCAAAATTGATAAGCTGACAGCTGCAGTTAAGTATAGGACAGGCTTCATAATAATCGACACACAAATTTATCTAATTCACAGCGCAAAGGATACTTGTTTGAAATTTTCGTTATATTGTTTTGTCTACACTTACATTGCTGTTGTTGTTGTTGTGAAAATTTGAGTTTCGATTATATGAAAATTTAATAAAGTTAACTGATTTCCAGTTCACTGAACTGTCAGTTCATAATTTAACCTAATTCATTGATATCAATAAAGACAGCGAACATAATGGCAAATAACAACAATAGCAAACAATAACAGTTTAAACAGCTTGCTAAGAAAAACAACAATAAAAATATGATGAAAATGACAGCAACCATACTTGATATGTATGTATATAATGGAAGTGAAGTAATACTGAGTATCTGTTAGGGAAATGTGTGCCAACCGTAATAGCGAATGAAGGAAGATGGACAGAAGATATTTTGGTTGAGTGACAAGGATATGCCATATAACACAATATTAGTAAGGAAAGAAGTGGAAAGCAGAACTAAAGAAAAGTTATGCAAATACCACAAATATTGAAGCCATGAAATTCAGCTCTTGTGAATTAGCTGTATTAAGGGAGCGGAGTACAGTAAAGACCTTCTAACATAAAAATATTTTTCCAAGATCTTAACACTGAAACTGGGTAGGCAGTAGACAGAAGGAATTCTGCGAATCCTAGAAGTTTGGACGGCTGCTACGCGTTGACCTTTCCACAAAAAATATCAGAATTTTTGCTGAGATAGATTAAGTCAAGCTATTAACAAGATCATTCCTGATAATAAAGTTGCTTAGAAGTAGTAGGTAGAATCCCACAGAAAATGTTCGTATGCTAATAGCTTAGAGGACGTTAAGAGCATGCTGGGCATCGCCATTTAGAGAATTGAGATCCTAACACTTTCGAACTTAATATCAAAGGACTCAAAGCTCTAATAGCTTTCCTGACTAAGCGTACTTTCTTACAACAATTTTAAATTTTTTTTTTATTAGGAACTACCCTATACTAGGATCTTATCGAGACATCTTTAAGTGAGCTGACTTTGATTGCGTACGCCGCTATTTGAAATATCGCAGGATCCACTGTAAAAAGGTTTATCAAACTACTTTACTCTCTCCACTGATTCAAAAATCGGTATCTTAAGCTACAAGTTTTCTAATTTTTCTTCCAAATCCGCGCAATTTAACTCCAACACAGCCACTATTCGAAGCTAAAATAGCATTTTTAATTAAATCTGCTCACAAATAAGTTATAAACCTTGAAAGATAGTACAAACAAAATGACAGGCATACACCAATCATTTTTTGTTGTTTTTGTAAATGCACCCCTTTTTCCCCTTTATTCGCTCGCTTACATTTCCCAGCAACCTTGGATATGCACTTATAGTCTGTCAAATTTTTCAAATCAACAAGCTGACCAAGCAATCGACCCACTTAGTGGAAAAGCTGTCGATTTTTCAATTTAATTGGCCTCGAAATACCACAATTCTCTACAACTACTACATGAGCCTAAACAAAACTGCCAACAAATAGCCTGTGAGAGTTTCCCTTCTGTGATACAGCTATTGTTTGAGTGGAATTTTCGTTGCTTAATTGGTGCTATGTACCAAGAATCGTTAGTTGGTAGGGAGAGATTAGGATAGGTGAGCTAGCAATTGAAAACAAAAAAAACTATTTCAAATCAATATTTCTCTGGCAAAATGTAATAACAGCTAAAGTCGTGTTATGAAGAATTTAGTTACTAACAGTATTGTGTACTCCGTACGCAGTTGTGGCAGCACAACAACACAAGCCATGAATTGCTATAGAAACCAGCAGAGTCCAAACAGCTAAGGCGTGTTATCTGCTTGTTCAAACATTTAATAACAAGCCAACTCAATATTAATTGAAATGTCATGTTTTCATCAGCAACGGGAAATTAATTTACGCTATAAACTCAAAATTGCATAGGGTGGATAGCTATTAAAGTTAACTTGAGAAATTATTCAAAAATACTTAAATTTTTTTTGTTTTTGTTATGGAAACAACCAAAGTAAACTTTATTTCATAATTTTAAAAAGTCGTTTTTTTCGTAAGCATTTTGCGAGTTACGAATAATATACGAAAATGAAATTTGTTTTCAAAATTTTGAACTTCCTTTAAAAGTCAAAATTGTGAGCGCTTTTAATTTTTCCTACTTGCTTAATTTTTTCTTTTTTAATTTCAATTTATTTGGTTATAAGTATTAGTACAATAAGGCATAAATAATTGTTTTTTCTGTTTTTTTTTTCACTACAAAAAAATTTTATCTAGCACCGAAACGATGTATAAAAAACGACCCATACTTTGTCGCTAGAACTGAATAACCTACCTTAAAGTAAATTAACTAATAACTAGTGGCTATGGTTCTATATATCCTAAACTAAATATACTAAAGTAAAAATCACTTACTTACAATTGAGTGTGAATATTTAATTTCAACTAAAATCGCTGATGTTCGATAGCTATTTTAACTTCCAAAACGTTCGCTGAGAAGTTCCAGAAATAGACCCTGGCGTTTATTCCTACCGCACCACAAATTAAGCGTTCGTTCCAGAAATTATTTTTTGTTTGCTTAGTTTTCGTTTATATTTTGGTCGTTTACAGAGTTGGAAAAACATCAAACACGTGGTGCCGTGATGTTAATAAGCGTATTAGTCAAACAAACCAACTAGTTGCAAATTACTTCAAGACTAGTATGAACAGCAAACCAAACTAGTTAGCTAACTAGTATTTTAAGCATAGCACTACTAGGTATAAAAATGGCCGCCGAGTAGTGTGGGAATGGGGAAGTGAAAAGAGAAAATCAAGAGCTAGCTGAAGAAGGGATGTAGGAAAATGAAGTGGAAGAAGGGGAGAGGAGCTAGTAGAATTTTTCGGGCAATACAAAAGTGTGCCAAGTCGACAAGTTTATCAGTACGCTCACATAGAGTGTAAAACTAAAGCATATAAATAATTCCATCTCTCTCTCTCTATGGCGCGATATACAACAGGTATATCATCATAAACCTCCTAAGAGATTTTTGCGCCAAGCTTCTCTTCCAATTTGTGGTGTGCCGATTTGAATTTTCCCTACAAATTGGTGGGACCTACAGTTTTTTGCCGACTCCGAACGGCATCTACAAAGGAGACGAATTTTTGCTGAGAAGCCTGTCATGGCAGAAATACACTCGGAGAGTTTGCCAAACCACTGCCTAGGGCGACCCCGTTTTGAAAAACTTTTTTGAAATCACTTTTGATGTTAACTGTACCAGGGCTCGAACCATGGACCTTCGGTGTGGTAGGCCGGCAACACTACCTTCACACCACGGCGGCCGCCTAATAAATAAATAATTCCATCTATCTATAATAATTACAAATGTTGATTGAATATAGTTGTCATACAAACCCCTTTCCGATTAATTGCTAGCATCATCAAAATACAAGCGCTTCAAGTCAGACAAGAAAGTAAAACACAACTTAGAGCTACACAGATAAGGGTGAAATAGGTTTGCCACTGAGCTGTTGAATTATTAAACATTTTTGGCTGACAAATTGCAATTTGATTAAAGAACAGAAAAGCTTACAAACAAATTTGTTGTTGGGGAAATAAAGGTCATTGGTGGGGGGCATACGACCACAGCAAGCCAGCAAAGGGTTGTAAAGTGATTGCGCTTTTTTCATGCAGCAAAGGCATTGAATTTTCGTGTCACTTGACCTTATACGGCTAACGATTCAACGATTTGAAATCTATAAATTTTAAAAATTAGGACGCAAACTTCGCTTGTTTGCGTTTTAATTTGAAATATCAACGCTAGGGCAAATAGGTAATCTCTGAGATTTTTGTATTATGTAGTAGAGTGGCACCAAATGCTTCATTGAACAGTAATTAAGCTACTTTGAATTTCTCAACACTTTTGTAATTATTTTCCATTTTGCTGTTTTTGCTTTTTTATTTTTATTTTAAAGCCACATCAGTAATAAAAAATTATTCAAATTAACTGTTGCAAATCTAATTATGTATGCGCCACCCTCTAGAGCATAAACATCAAACCAAAACAGCCCTCTCCACTCTAGCGCGTCACGGTTTACTTTCATCTTGTTACCTTCATCGCGCTCCACTTTTGTTAGTACTTTCACGCTTAACATCAATGTGTTTGTTTAAATAAGCATACATACATGTATTTTGGATTAGCGTGCAAATGACTACCAGTAATATAATATGCATACACAAATACTCACATATCTTTTTTAATTATATACAAGGTGGCGCAAAAGTAAGATGTTCAGCATATCGGTTGTGGCACGTGCAGTGTGTGCTGTTGCACCGTCTTGTTGGAACCACATGTTTTCCAATCCCAATTCATCAAGTTGCGGCAAAAAGAACTCGTTGATCATTGCTCTGTAGCGCTCACCATTCACAGTAACCATTTGGCCCCGACCGATTATTGGTCAAATAAATAGTCAGCAATATTCCGCGTTCTGGAGCAGTGTAGCGTAACATTGTTTATTAACGTGTATTTCGCATGTGTTTACTACACAAATGTCAAAACAGAACTGACTTTAGGGGCCAATCGCAAAATTTATAGCATTTTCTGATAGGAGGATTACTTTTGCGCCACCTTGTATATTTAAATCAGTGAGCTCCTATCCTATGCATACATGTAGGAGCTTTTTGAACTTTCTTACATGTAAGCTCACACCTGCAACCAAAAGCTCTTGCGGTACAGTAAATTATTTAAGAATTTCTTAGTTATACTTCATTACCTATTCCGAGAGGTTTTGTGATTGTTCTTCATCGGCCCCTCCATCCCTCTCTTATTCTGTTTCTTTCTCAACCATCTTCACTTGCTCTACTATATTAAATTGCCTTTCCTATACCTCTTGATTGTTTTTTTTCTTTTCAAACTCTCCATGACTTTTACGCTACTTCCACTGCTTAAAACTTTACCAGGGCAACTGGGCCCCACCCACTTTTTAAAGAATTTACGCGGATTCGTATTATCAAATATGATCAAAATGGGCATGCATGTGTGTGCCCACCACTGCTTTATAAGTATAGAATGTACTTATATACAAGTAGTCCTGTTGTTGTAGCTACACTTGTTGTATATACAAATAAGCAGGTGCGTAGAATCTCACATGTCTGCAATTTAATTACTTTGAACATTTCACGCTCGTATTACGCTACGTTGAGTAGGGTTGCCATATATAGAAAAAGTACGGTGCTATACAAAAAATTTTATTTTTTACAGCCCGTATAAAGCGTAAAAAGTTTCCGAAAACTAAGTTAACTAATTTTAGTTCATATAATTTTTGTACAAAACGTTTATTTACCTTCACATTCAAGTTGACCTATAACGATTGAGTAACAACTAAAATAAATAAAGGCTTTGCTTTAATAGCTCAGGCTATAAAATAGTTAAAAAGGTAAAATTTTTTTAGAACATATTTATTAAGTACTAATTAGTTTCAAAAAACGTGTCATTTGCTCATTATTTAATGCAAAATAAGTAAGAAACTCTAGTTTGGTACTAATCACCTCATAAACTTAAGGGCAGTATTGTTTTTAGAACTATTATTGTTTGTACTAAATTGAACTGGTTCAATACGAAAATAATAGAAAAGGTTTAAATACTAATTTGCTAACATTTCCACTGGCACCCGATTGATTTACCGACGAAGGAGTGGCGAAACCAGATTTAGTACTAGGTCAGGCTATAACATAATCAAAAGGTAACATTTTTTTAAAACATATTTATTTAGTACCTAGTATTTTCATAAAACATGTCATTTGCTCATTATTTAATGCAAAATAAGTGAGGAACTCTAGTTTAGTACTAATCACCTCATAAACCGAAAGGCAGTATTGTTTTTAGAACAATTATTGCTTGTACTAAATTGAACTGGTTGAATACGAAAATAATAGAAGAGATTTAAATACTAATTTACTAGCAATTCAGCTAGTACTCGATTAATTGACCAACGAAGGAGTGCCGAAACTAGATTTAGTACTAGCTCAGACTATAAAATAGTCAAAGTGGTAATATTTTTTAGAACACATTATTTTAGTACTTAGTATTTTCATAAAATATGTCATTTGCTTATTATTTAATGCAAAATAATAGAAGAACTCTAGTTGAGCACTAATCACCAAATAAACTGAAGTCGGCATTGTTTTTAGAACTATTATTGTTTGTACTCAATTAAACTGGTCAATAAGAAAATAATAGAAATTTGAATTTAGTACTAACAGAATCAACATTTAAACATTTAAGTACGAAAGTAGTTTTAATTGCGATCTCCCTTAAAATGCTATATATATTTAGATAAACAGATTTTAGTTTTGATACTTATCTTTTCATAATGTGTTGATTTAGTACAAAACCAAAGGTATTATTTTTAGAACAAATTTAGTTTATACATAGTTGATCTTGTTCTACGTAAAAAAACATAGAACCTTTAAATACCATTTTACTAAAAATTGAGTATTCCGTTAAAAAATCAATGCCGAACCTAAATTTAGTACTAGTTTTGTATTTAAACATTTAAGTACTAATTTATGCTTCATCGTAATCTCTTTTGAAATTATAATACGTTTTAATAGAAACTCCATTCTAAATCAAACTTAGACACATCGATGACAAATAACATTCTCAAATCGAATCCCGAGATAGGACGTCGTTAAATACTATCATGTACGAGGTCATCTTAGAATTGGCTTGATCTTCCACTCAGTCGACGTTTTAGTACCTTCTACTGAATTTTACTTCTTTCTACTAAAACGTAGTCTAAGTGTTTGAGTATTTTTGTTGTTACCTTTCAACCACCTTTTGAGTCAATAACTTTTCTGATTTCTTTTTTACTTTCACACGCAATGGCATCCCTATTCATCAACACCTAATTCCATTTCGCTCCTCACACGCATTGAGGCAATACTAAGTATATGTACATTTGTAGCATTTTCGTGTTAAACAAATCCAATTATGTTCCTTGGCGTATATTTACGTGGTTGTTAACGCCTACCAGCCAATATTAAGTTTACAAAAGTTGTAAGGTATTTTTCCGAGAGTTGCACGCTTAGCAGATTTGGCAACAACAACCACAAGAAAATCTTTGATAATCTTATAGCAATTAAATTTGGAATATTTGATGAGATATTAAGTATTTACACTTAATTTGCACACCTCATTTAGATAAATTGAAAAGGTAAGGAGAAAGGTAAAGAGAAATTGAAGCAAGGAAATATTGAGAAAGATTTTTAAAACATTTTGGTAAGAGTCTTTGGTTTAGAGTTGAAGTAAGGACGTTAAAGAAGGGAAAATATTTAATATACTACACTATATGTGATATCTGCATTTAGAATCAGCAGCTTTATATTGTCTGTCTATAAAAGTTTTTGCAAGGTCGTCATGGTAGTATTGCTCTTTACCAAACCTATTACCGGGATCCTGGACTGACGAAGGTTTCACATTGCCTTTTGTTTGATAAGGATACGTCCCATAAACTCTGCAGTTTCTCGAAGTTGTTGAAGGCAAAGGCGGCTGATTTTATCTATCAATTACAGCCAAAACCAAGGAAAATCTTAGACAAAGTTATCAACTCAATGGGAGCTCTCTTTTTTCCTACTTTCATCACCAAATGAAGTACTAAAATTATGAATAGCAGTTATTTATTTGGCGGCCGCGGTGGTGTGAAGGTAGTGTTGCCGGCCTACCACACCGAAGGTCCATGGTTCGAGCCCTGGTACAGGTAACATCAAAAGTGATTTGAAAAAAGTTTTTCAAAACGGGGTCGCCCCTCGGCAGTGGTTTGGCAAACTCTCCGAGTGTATTTCTGCCATGACAGGCTTCTCAGCAAAAATTCGTCTCCTTTGTAGATGCCGTTCGGAGTCGGCAAAAAACTGTAGGTCCCACCAATTTGTAGGGAAAATTCAAATCGGCACACCACAAATTGGAAGAGAAGCTTGGCGCAAAAATCTCTTAGGAGGTTTATGATGACATACCTGTAGTATATCGCGCCATAGAGAGATAGATAGTTATTTTAAACTGACTGTTATATCTTACAGCTCTCAATCTCTTAAAACAACGTGGAGGAATCTAAGCATGCCGTATGTGGTAAGGGATATCTTCTTCTTCTTCGATTTAAACGAGTCGGCCAGTCATTTTTTGTATTCTTCGCGATAAGTGGTGTTAGTTGGACAGGGGAACTAGTGGAGAGTCTTGCTCCAACTTAAGTTTCCCTACAGAGCGCAGGACTGCGACTTACTCTGATTGTGTAAACATCTTTTGAGCATGTGCAGCCAGCTAAGTTCTTATCTGCTGATCTAAATAAGCTTTGTCCCCTTCATACACATTTCGGAGTATTCGCACGCCAACAAATGCAAGCTCTTGTAACAGATATTAGCCGAGCGAAATAGCTACTCAAACCATCTTCCATAGCATTAAGTTGAAGCAGTCGCATGATAGGGCGTCATCATTGTTTAATACTTCGTCCTTTTCAATACTGGGAAATCTGTTTCGGGAAAGACAAAAAATTACGACGTTTCGACCTTAGTGGACTTAGCAGGTCTTAAACGGTAGTGATGAGGTCCACTCAGCTTGCTGACTGTGGAGAGCTCTAGTCTTTCTCACAATGCTCTAGATAGAGCCTTATATGTTTTCGCTGTAGTTGTTTTATTACGCGTTAGCACTCTTTCTGGTTTCGGATTGGATAGAGCTTGCTTGGATTTCAATCGGTAGCCATGCCTTCATCCGATCATACTCTTCACCTGCTCATTGGAACAGCTAAGCATTGAATCCGTCATATTCCTGCGCTTTAATACGTTTGAGCCGGGATTTTCTCATTTCATCACAGTCAATTGGTGGAATATGAGGAATTGAAATATCACATTCATCCTTGCTATAAAATAAAGTAAGTATTTTTTTCATAAATTGAGCGCCCTCGGATACAGTGACCACTGTGCCGCGACCTAGTGAGTCGCCGAAATTCTTCCTGCAAGACTATTTCCTTCCTTATCTACAGAACAGATTTCTAAGTGTAAAAAAATTTTAAGGGTGAAAAGTTAGTAATTTATGGGTCGTTAGAGGGTTGAAATTGTCTGCAAACGTGCAACAAATTCGGAAAAAAAAATGTCTCACCTTGAAAAAAATTGTTCCCACAGTGGATGAGTCTGATGCATACGACACATATGACTGCACTCTTCTTACTCCGTCACTTAAATTAGCAACTTTACTTAGCTTAAAATTACACTATGACTGCACCCCACCTTCATGCAACATACCAACTATCGTTGCAATATTGCATAACAAAAATTCCAAAGCTTTTAGTTATTCTTACAAAACCCTCCAATGTCTGCAGTTTCAAGTGGTATCAGGGGAAGTCACTGAAATTATACTCAACTAAGAATA